>SNQJ01S0039165.1:44508-71131 GCA_010110895.2 Picea sitchensis
TAGATGAATCTTGGTTATGGCATTTGAGATATGGTCATTTACATTTTGGTGGCTTAGATATGTTACAAAAGAAACATATGGTAAAGGGGTTACCTTGTATTCAGCAACCTGCAAGCTCTTGTGAGACCTGCATACTTGGAAAACATCACAGAAAGAAATTTGTTTCAGGTGTTTCCTACAGAGCAAAAGCTCCATTGGAAATTGTCCACACAGATTTATGTGGACCTATGGAAACACCTTCTTTAACTGGCTGTGTTTATTTTATGACTTTCATTGATGATTTCAGTATGAAGACTTGGTTGTATTTGTTGAAACAGAAATCTGAAGCCTTTGATGTTTTTAAGAAGTTTAAGTCTATGGTTGAGAATAAGAGTGGTCATACCATTAAAATCTTAAGGTCTGACAGAGGAGGTGAATACAAAATTAATGAATTCGTTGAATTTTGTGATCTTCATGGAATTAAAAGGCAGTTTACTGCTCAATATACTCCACAGCAGAATGGAGTGGCTGAAAGAAAGAATCGGACCATCGTGGATATGGCTCGAAGCATGTTGAAAGAGAAGCATCTTTCAAATTAATATTGGGGAGATGCGGTTCTTTGCTCTGTTTTTATTTTGAATAGAAGTCTGACCAAGACCATGAGGGGTCCTGTACCTCAGGAAGCCTGGGATGGTAAGCCTTGCAATATTTCTCATTTCAGAATTTTTGGATGTGTTGCATTTGCGCATGTACCTGTAGAAATGAGGAGGAAGTTGGATGACAGAAGCGAGAGATGTATCTTTGTTGGATACAGTGAAGAGTCTAGGAAATATAAACTCTACAATCCCATCACCCATACATATGTAATCAATAGAGATGTTCAATTTAAAGAAGATGAAGCCTGGGATGGAAGTATTGACAAATCAATTTCAGAGGGAGTTGTGTTATCCCATGAAGATGATGATGGAGCTGAGCAGGCTTAAGGTGGTGGACAGTTGGTTCCACATGCACATATGCCTCCAGCAAGAAGTCCTACAAGGGAAGCGCCAGATATAAGCCCATCTCAATTTGAAACACCCAAAACTCATGAGTGTGGTGAGCCATCTGGACATGGTGGACATCAATTAGATTCACAAGTAAGTAGTGAATCAAATCCCACTTTAGATTCATTAAGAAACAAATTTAAAGGACATAAGACTAGAAGCTTAAGAGAATTGTATGATCAGAATGAAGAAGTAGACCAGATTTCAAATTTTGCATTAATGGCATGTGATCCTGTAAGTTTTGATGAAGCTGCTAAAGAGAATGTCTGGATAAAAGCAATGGATGAGGAGATTGATTCCATTGAAAGAAATAACACTTGGGATCTTGTAGATTTACCTGAAGGTAAGAAGAGCATTGGTGTCAAGTGGATTTATAAGACTAAGTTGAATACAAAAGGTGAAGTTGAAAAATACAAGGCAAGACTTGTAGCTCAGGGGTTTAGTCAGCAACCCATTATTGATTACAATGAAACTTTTGCTCATGTAGCAAGAATTGACACTGTGAGGATGGTCTTAGCTATTGCAGCTTAGAATAGATGGATCATGCATCAGATGGATGTCAAGTCTGCATTCTTGAATGGATATTTGGAAGAAGAGGTTTATGTAAGACAACCTTCGGGTTATGAGATTGATAAGCATAGAGATAAAGTTTACAAGTTAAGGAAGACTTTATATGGATTGAAGCAGGCATCGAGAGTTTGGTATAGCAGGATTGATGAATACCTGATCAGTGTTGGATTCAGCAGAAGTCCAAGTGAACCAACTCTGTATACAAAGGTAAATTAGGAAGGTAAAATTTTGATTGTCTGTTTGTATGTTGATGACCTGATTTTTACAGGAGATCTATCTGTAGATGATTTTAAAAATGCCATGAAAATAGAGTTTGAGATGACTGATTTAGGATTGATGAAATATTTTCTTAGAATTGAAGTGGATCAATCTGATGATGACATTTTCATTTGTCAAACTAACTATGCAAATGAAGTGTTGAAAATGTTTAGAATCCTGAATTGCAAGCCAGTTGCAACACCAATGGCAACTGGTATTAAACTTAGTAAGTATGATGAGGGATCATATGTTGATCCAACTCTGTATAAGAGGCTAGTTGAAATCCCTATGTTGATCCAACTCTGTATAAGAGGCTAGTTGAAATGAGTGATTGTTACTTTTGATTTAGTAAATCAGTGGTGAATACTCAAAACATTTTGTGGTTATATTTGTAAAATAATTAATTTGTTGAAACTGTGAGATATAATAGACTATTTTTATTTATTATGTAAAATTTTGAAACTAAAAAGATATGATTCCTCTGAATGCTTGATAAATCCCGAGTTGAGTTGAAATAGATCTATCCTAAAAATAGCTGCATTCATAGATTAAAAAGTTATAAAATAATATGCTTGTCATAAAATTCTATGAATATAAGATACTTAAGATACATGGATAATAATAAAATCAATTTTGATTTATGAAAACTTATTTAAAATAAGAAAACATTTAGTTAACTTAAAAGTTTATTTCTATATTAAAAAACTTTAAAAGAAGTATTTCTAAATAACTATATTTTTTATTAACTAAAATAAATATATAAATATTGATATATTAATAAAGTGAATTTAATTAACTATAAAATATTCGCATATTTTTAATTGTTTAGCATAAATATTCAAATTAATAAAAAATGCACTTATTTAACTTTAATTTTTTTTTTTATTAATGTTCCTTTTAAATCATACACTTATTTAGAATGGTAACCTAAACTTAATTTAAACTATTAAACAATCAAATCATACCTTCCAATCTTATATATATGNGATAATATTTTTAGTATTTTATTTAAAAGTGTTAATCTAAAATTTGCAATAATATTTGTATACCAATGTAAAGAATGACAATAATGGATACTATTTTTAGTATTTTATTTAAAAGTATTAATCTAGAATTTGCAATACTAGTTGTATACCCTTGTAAAGAATAATAATAAAAGAATGAAAATAAATAATATATATAGGAAATGTTTATTTATTTAAAAAATAATTTTAGAAAGTTAACTTTTTATTTTGTTTATTATTTGAGTAATATTTATAAATAAATAGTGTTTTATAAAACATTTTTTTATTTCAAATGATGGTTATAATGGTTAAGAATATTTGTTTCCTTCTTGGAGGTTCAAATCCAGAGGGAACTAAAACAATACACTGATGCACACATAAACTTGAAGCTAATTCTTTCACACAACCCATTCATTCATCAAAAGAGTTCAACGATTTCTTTTGACTATATATTTTCTCTTACAAAATGATAATGTTCTTCTATATGCTTTGATCTAGCATGATAGAGAGGATTGTTAGCTAGTTTGATGGAACTTTGGTTATCACATTTGATAATTGTTGCCCCTTTTTGTTCTTCTCCTACATCTTCAAGAATTCACCTCAACCAAATTGCCTCATAACTAGAACTGCACAAAGTTTTTTATTCAACTTTAGTTGATGACAAAGAAACAATTTGTTGTTTCTTACTACTCCATGACACGATCCCCGATCCAATGTTGAATGTATACCTTGTGGTTGATTTCCTGTCATCTAGATTTCTGGCCCAATATGAATCAGAATAACCTATGAACTTAACATCAAACTCATTACTATATTTTATACCAACATTAACTATCCCTTTTAGATATCTAAGTACTCTCTGTGTTGCTAATGAGTGGATTTCATGAGGATTGGCCATGAATTGACTCAAGATGCTAAGTGAATATGCTATATCTGATATATTTGTAGTGAGATAGTTTAGACTTCCCACTAACTGGCGATACAATGTATCATTCACCTCTTTTGTCCCATCATCATTGTGGAGGTGAGCATTCTGTTATAAAGGAGTTGATATTTCTTTACATTGTCTCATATTGAACCTTTTAAGAAGCTCCCTTGTATATTTGTTCTGTGTGACCGACATCTGACCAAATTCTTTGCATATTTCTAGACCTAAGCAATAATGCAATTCACCAAGGTCTTTCATCTCAAAAACCTGTGACAAGTGTATTTTAATTTCATCAATCAACTGAGATGCATTTCCTGTTATAATGAGATCATCAACATACAAGGAAATAAAAGCAATGTGCCCTTCCTGATCTGACTTGATATACAAGTTAGGATCACTCATACTTTTCATTAAACCTTTATGTACAAAGAAATAATCAATCTTCACATACCAAGATCTTGGTCCATGTTTTAGTCCATATAAGGCCTTCCTTAACTTACAAACAAGATGTTCTTGACCTTCTTTTACAAATCCTTCTGGCTAAACAAGATATACTTCATCCTTTAGTTCCCCATTTAGAAAAGAAGACTTCACATCTAGTTGATGAAGTTTCCAGTTATGTTTTGTAGCTAATGCAATCATTAATCTAATTGTGTTATAATTGTGTTTGTCTTAGCTATAGGTGCAAAGGTATCCTCAATCTATTCCCTATTTTTGTGAATATCCTTTTGCAACCAATTGGGCTTTAAATTTATCTATACTTTCATCAACATTACTTTGGGTTTGTACAACCATTTGGATCCCATAGGAACTTTATTTTTGGGCAATTATGTTAATTCTCAAGTGTCATTTTTCATTATGGACTCATACTCTTCCTTCATTGCATTTCTCCATTCTTTATTCTCATTAGCTTGATTAAAATTCAAATGTTCTATAACATTCATCGCCTCAGTCACCAAAGCATAGTCTTTGTACCTTTTAGGTAGACGATTTTTGCATGATGACATCCTTGGTGCTTCACTACTTTCACTTCTTCCTTTGCTTAGTGATGAATCTTCTCCTCCTCTTGGTGTACTTTGGTTGCTTGTTGTGTCTATGTCACTGAGTTCTTCCTCATGTTTATTTTCATCATTTGCTTATTTTCTGACATTATTATCATAAGGAATATGCCATGCATCATATATGTCCACTTTATTGCCTTCATTTGCATTTTCATCAAATATCACATCTCTTCTTGCAAAAATTTTATGTGTGGGGGGATCATACATCTTACATGCTTTTTTATCAGAACAATAACCAATAAAAATGCACTTGATTGCTTTTGCATCTAATTTTCTCCTATCCTCTTTAGGAACATCAGAAAAAACTTCGCTTCCATATATTCTTAAATGGCTTAGTGTTGGTTTATAACCATAAAGAGATTCAAGAGGAGTTTTATGGTCTAATATTTTAGTAGGATATTGATTTTTCAAATAAGTTGTTGTACAAATAGCTTTAGCCCAAAATCCATTTGAAATATTATTACCTTGTAACATGCTCCATGCACATTCCACTAAGGTTATGTTCTTTCTCTTGGCTACTTTATTATGTTGTAGAGTATGAGGCACTGTATACTATTGGAAAATTCCATAAGCTTTGCAGTACTTGATGAATGCACCATATGTATACTCTCCCCCTTGACATGATCGGAGGATCTTGATGTATTTCTTTGTTTTCTTCTCAACCATGTTTTTAAGCTCTTTAAAGTATTCAAATACATCACTTTTCTTTCTTAGAAAATAAGCCCATGTATATTTTGTGCAATCATCAATAAAAATCAAGAAATAGTAAGCTCCACCAAGTGATCTTTTATGCATAGGACTGCACACATATGTATGTACAAGTTCAAGAATATCTCTTTTTCTATTATATGTATGAGTAGGGAAGTCTTCTCTATGCATCTTTTCTAATGCACGCCCTTCACATGTAGAGTGTTCATTCTTAAGTCCTTCTACCATTCTTTGTATTTGAAGTAGTAAAAAATCATGATAGTTGAGGTGGTCATACCTTTGGTGCCATAAAACTTCTGTTCTCATTTTTGTGGATGCCAACGCCTGATGATGTTTTATCTTCATGTCAAGCTTGTATAAACAACCAACTCTGATTCTCGTTGCAATAATCTTATAATGATCCTGCATATCTTTTACCACACAATGTGACTTTAAAATCTCTACCTTCAAATCTTGATCTGTTATGGTGGAGATTGAGATTAAGTTTTTCTTTATTCCAGGCACATACATCACATTATGAATGTGTTTAACATGAGGCAGGTCACAGGTTAAGAGAAAAGGCCAAGGAAGTAGGGGACATGAAGGAGGCGGGGGAGAGGTGGAGAGTAAAGGACACAACAAAGGAGGTAGGGGACAACTGGAGAGAAAAGGACACAGGGAAGGAGGCAGGGGACAACTTGAGAGCAAAGGACACAACCAAGGAGGTAGGGTACATGAAGGAGGCACATAACATGAGGCAGGTCACAAGTGAAGAGCAAAGGCTAAGGAGGTAGGGGACATGAAGGAGGCAGGGGAGAGGTGGAGAGTAAAGGACACAAAAAAGGAGGCACTAGACATGAGGCAAGTCACAGGGGAAGAGCAAGGGAGACACAAGTATTGGTTAATATGTTTTATTCTGCTAACAAAAACAACTGTCATGCCTTCAACATAAATATATAGAATATATAATGTTTTCATTAACAATGAAATTATGAAAAATAAAAATTAAATGAACCAATATTCCTTAATTTGAAAACCAAATTTAATTTATTAGCTTTATTGATCTAAACATACCAAAAAATTATATATTTAAAAAAAAACCTAACAAACATCAATTAACCTTTGATAAATTATATATTTAAAAAAAAACAAACAAACATCAATTAACCTTTCATATTTCTCACCACGTTGATATAACTCTTGAATGTTCCACATCAATAGATGTAAAGACAGTGAATAGTGGTCGTCCAACCGTCCATAAGAACACACATCCATAAACCAAAAATCCCGAGTATTGTTGTGCATGAAATGTTTTGCCCATAGTTATCAAAATCAAATTAATAGGCAAAAAAGAAAATTTCGAATCCAAAAAAATACAAAAAATTCGATAGAAAAATTTCTAAAAATTTGATAATTCGATTCGAATATCTAATAGTTTGGTGAAATTCCGTAACATTGCCACTATAGGTGGTTGATCCAATGGATTAAATGTCAAAATTTTACCTGCATAATTTTTCGAATAAAGTGAACGGAACTCATAGCCCTTATATTGATTTTTCCGTTATCATTGAAAGTTGTCCTTGGGCACTTACTGCTAGCATTTTGAATACGGATTTGGGAAAGGAAGGAGAAGGGGTTTCAATTCATCCCTTTTTGACCTGGTATGACGTGGTAAATAAAGTAGTCAAATAAAATAGTTGGTTTGACATCTCGTATATACGATTTCTCTCCCCTTCCCCACAAACCGAAATAGATTCCACTTCATTGTTCTTGTTTGTTCGTGCACAAAACTATTGCTAGATGAATATATATCTCCGGGGCAAGAAGTGGCTCGGGAACCTACCTCACCATCGATTGACTTCATTGATGGCCACATAAAGGTAGGTCTAAGTATCCCCTCGTCTATCTCCCTACCTACAATGAACATATCATCGTGGGGAAATCGACAGAATAAATTTTGAGCATATCATGGAGAAATTGACGAAATAAGTTTTGAAACGAAAAGGGAGGGGAAGAGAGATTTTGGATTATGTGGGTGAATTGCACCTCTAAAATTATTAGTTTTAAAAGTTATTTAATGTGAAGAAAATGAATAAATTGCATAACTACTTTAGAAAGGGTAGTCTATATATCTAAAAGATTTAAGAAGTATATTGTCACAAACAAATATTAAATTGAAAAAAAATTATTTGAAATTTTCAAGCTTGATTATTATGGTTTACCCACAAGCCAAACACCACTAGTTTGATTGGCCATTTGATGATTACGACTATACTAGATTTTACACTATCGATGTTAGAGATAATGTTGCATACTAAAGTTTGGGGATTAGTTTGAGGATGTGTAGGAGACTGTTGAGATATTCTCTCAACCTACATCTCCATGCGTGGAGTTAGTTGGATCTCACTCCAACTATATATACGTGTTGTATCTTGATGTGTTAATATGTAATACAACTAAGTGTTTTGTGTAATCATGTCTTCCATCTCAATTTCTAATTTGGTAACAGAGCTTCGCTAGGCTTAATCCCTCACGGGAGTGCCCAGAAAGATGTGATAGCTATTGAAGTTGATTCACTGTACATATGTGTGGGAGTGCATCTTTTAGTCAGTGCAGAACTTGTGTGAGAAGATTTCTGTAGATTTATCTATATTTTGCTAGTGTGAAATTTTTCATGATTTTTTGTGTGGATCGTTTGCTTTCCAGTCACTAAAAGAAGTTACAGGATTGGAGGGTCAATCGCTTTGATCGCTTGGTCCTGAGACATCTGAGGCAGTGAAAGGATGAATTGGAGTATGTTGATATAGACGGTGTTTCCATTGCCACCAGTTCGAGGTCCGTTAGAAGATCACCAGATCTGTTGCGTGTTTGCAGATCCATTGCAGTGCTTGCTTGCAGATCCATTACAGACCATGTGCATGAAGAGAAGAACTGCCTTGCCACCATGCATAAAAGTCATCGGAACCAAGTGTAGAGGAAGAAGGCCATGATCTAGGAATTTTGATAGACCTGAGGTTGCATCTACTGTTGAATACACTATGAAAAGAATGAATACTCAACATTTCGTGTTGAATGTGAGTCGTGGTTGTTGGTTGTAGCCGTCGGTGTTACTGTTGCATTGAATTTTTTGTTGAGCTGATTTGCTGGGAATTGTCGCTATTGTTTTGATGTCGGTGGGTGTAGAGAGAAATCCTGCTCGTGCCCTTGAAGCTATGCAAACAACCAATCGTGAGTCTATCTACCAGCAAGGGGATAGAAGTATGGTTTTCTTATGGGAACCACCGTAGATATTCAGTCCTTGGCTAATCCATCTGTTGCAGCGTTATATATAGTGTGTTGTGGGTTTTATCTTTATTGAGTGGTCTACAAAACATATCTTATATTTTGTATATGTATATTATGAGTGTAAAATTATATGAAGAAGGGTGTCTTGTAGATTTGTGAGAAGATTTTTTTTAATTTATGGTTTGTAAAATTAAATGATTCAGAACCCCAAAGAACGGGCCTATTATTGAACAAACTACATAATTCAACTTAGTGGTTCTTGACCCGTCGTGCTCCGGGAGAGAATAGATCGCTGATTTACTTATGTGTACGTTTTCTATATGCTAATGTGCCCGTCGTGCTACATGAGCATTAGTTACAGGTATTTCTTAATAAGGTCAAGATGATGTGACCCATTGTGCTCTGGGAGCATCAATACAGGTTATTTTTATAAAGTCAAATTGTATAATTGGTTGTTGAAGATATTCTGTATACGGAATGTTATACTAGATAACTGATGAATAGCGCGGAGGGCCGTGTATTCACAGATGGTAGCAGTTCCATAGAGTAATCCAGTATCAAGATTGTCCTTCGGGACATCGAGAAGTGTCAATTCTGCAAAGTTTGTCAAAGATGGTCAGAAGCATTTATATTTTAAATGAGTTGAATGGTAAGCTCGAAGATGAGGAAGAGAAAGAGCTCAGTCCGGAGGCATCAGAGTGGGTATAGGCACCGATGAAGACCATGCCAGACAAAGTTAAAGTGTTGTAACTCTTTACGTGTTGTAACTGTGATTTCATTATTGTAAGGTTTTTTTGAATGTAAGCATTAAAGGGGAGTGTTAGAGATAATGCTTCAATAATGTTGGATACTAAAGTTTGGGGATTAGTTTGAGGATATGTTGGAGACTGTTAAGATATTCTCTCAACCTACATCTCCATGTGTGGAGTTAGTTGGATCTCACTCCAACTATATATATGTGTTGTATCTTGATATATTAATATGTAATACAATTAAATGTTTTTTGTAATCATGTCTTCCATCTCAATTTCTAATTATCGAATGGTTTATCCCGACCCTCCACCCATGGATTTTCCTTCTAAAGATAGTTTATGGGCTAAATGATACACAGTGTGGTTTTTCCTTATAGAGATAGTTTATGGGCTAAATGATATACATTGTGGAAAATAGGACGTATGTGTCTGAAATTCTTGTGGATTAGAAAAGTCGACGAAAGATGCAATGCGTTGCATTCACATTATATAAGTCGAGGAAAGATACAATGCGTTGCATATGATTCTATGAAATTAATTTGGAGATACCTCGTAGATTGATTTCATTTCTTTCTCTTTTGACTTGTCAAGGTTACAAAGGTGATTTAGGAACATCTAAATAGTTTCAACCCTTGATCTTAGAAAATCTAAAAACCCTATGTCTCTATGTTCTTGAAGCCTTTAAACCCTTGATTTCAATTTAAATGATAAGCTTTGATAGGTATATATAGAGTATTGGAAATAGCCCCATGAAAGTCAATGCAAGAGCACCATCTGTAAACTCGGACACCATCTCGAGAAGGACATCTCCACTCCAATGGAATTTGTTCTGCTAGTGATAATTAAAAGCTAAATCTATACAACTATTAATTTAATAATATAATATTAATTTAATTTAATAATATAATAGATATTTAGAAATAATTAAATTAACAATAATACTTTTTTCTTATTCATTTTCATTAATTTTAATTAATGTTTTTATTAATCTTATTTTATTTATATATATAAACTACATTTATAAATAAATAAAAATATAATTAAATCATTATTAATTTAATATAAAAATAAATTTGAAATTGTATTTTATGTTATTATATTATAAAATCATTCTGAAATTAACTTAATAATATTATATTTATCTAATTATGATGATAAAGATGATTTTTTTGAAGGTGATAAAATCTATTATAATTTAATTATTAAGTCATAACCAGGAATCATTAATTGTTATTTGTAAATGTATAATAACTTTGGACCTTGAGTTACAAGAAAGCTAAATGACTTAGCTACACATCAAAATCTTGAAATTCTATTAACAAAAACTGAGCCACTAACCTTGAGTATTGTAAACCTTTTTCTACTTGAAAAAAAATATAATCTTTTAATACAAGATAAATCCCAACTTCAAAACAAATATTCTAGATAATGAGATCTTGTAAATAAATATATTTGGTCTTAAAATGATTTGAGCTAGTAAAAGAGGCACTACAATTTGAGAGGCCAGGCATAAGAAAGTTTCACAATATATTTTCACTATAAATCCAATAACAATTATGAATGTCTAGTTCTTTATGGTCATTAAACCTTTTAGAAAAGGATACAATGCACAATTACTTAGAAGGAGAAAAACAATTTTTTAAACAAAGAGTCTCATGATTAATATCAATTAATATCCATTATTGGTGGCATTAGACACCCTAGTAACAAATCCAATAAGGTTCACTGTAAGCATCGTTGTGGGGCATCACTATAAGCAGTGTTGTGGGGCATCAATAGTGTTGTCCACTTAGATAAATACATATGGCTCTAAAAAATAATCACCATCTCTAGCTTTTGATGTCATAGTACAATTTGTATCAATACCGGAAAGAACTTTCAACAATGCTTGGAAAACAACAAACAAACACATGTGCAGGCATGCCTCCCATCACTAAAACAATTGACTTTTCCGCCCGTCATCAATTGAAACACACTCCACGACATCTCTAGGATGAGAGTTGTGAATATACACATAACGAGTGCAAGAAGCCAACGACTTACTATATTCCTTAGCGGTAAATAAAAAATGGAAATATAGTCCTATCAATAATCTGTTATAATACTATTCAAAATTTTGCTCATTTGCATGACTACCAAACATATCGCTAGCAAGGTACAATATGCCACCAGAGGTATGGATGTCCACAGGTATATGGTTTCATTTATATAGGACATCCTCTCCAACCATTTCAACCCCGCTCCATATCCATACCAAATAGGGTAGTGTATGTTCAGGAAAATTTCAACTGATCCAAGAGCCCAACGCAAAACTTGGTGGAGACATTTTGAATGTGGTTAAATTTGGCTCATGGACTAATCTTCCATGTTTTTTCCAAAAAGAATTAGTTATTATAAAATTGATTCCCCCAAATTATAAAGGATAAAATTATTTTATCTTAAAAATAGCCAAAAATTTATACAAAATATATAAAATCCTTAGAAATTTGAATATTTTTACAAAAATAATGTCAAACATTTGATAGTTGGCTTATGAAGGATTAGAAAGATTCGCCAAGGTTTCTACATTTTAAAATAAATTTCCATCCTTAAGATCATCCTTGGCTTCGAGAATGAGACAAAGAAACCACGCTAGTAAGGAACATTGCCAATTATAGAATGTGAAAAATGGAATGACTTGAGTAATATGGTAAAAGTATATGCAATTATTTGGGTTTTCTTACAAAAGAAAACTACATTTCGATTGCTTATGCAATAATCGCAATCTAAGTTCAACATATAAGGAGCATTTATAAGAATAGTCGAGACTCAAACCAGAAAGTGTGACAAGACATATGCCATCATTTCCTACACTTAATACCAACACCAACACCACTTTTAACAAACCAAAGGACTTCAAAGTTTAACTCCGCTTCCCAAAATGCGAGCTTTATTTTGATGATTGAATCTAGGTCTCTTTTCACTATAAACATAGTTCAAGTGAGGTAGTTCATTTCCATGAGTATCATGTCCTATTGTTAGAATATTGAGGGGGGGGAAGGTTAATCAATATGAGCACTTTATACCACTTTTAACCACAATATATATTCTTTCACTTTAACAACAATATTCAGCAGTTTATCATCAATGTATCATCTATGTTTGCATTCAATATATCATGAGCATATAATCATAAGAAACCTCACATCAACAACATCACATCAGATACATAGTACACCAGTATTTACGTGTAAACCCAAATGAGATAAAACCATGGAATGATTTCTTATATATATCAAGAATTCATTCATAGGAAGCATCAACTTCCAAATTCTCCAGCTGCAACTGGAAGGAGGTTCCAACCCCCTATTCTCAGGCTCCAACCTGAAGGAAGCTACAACTCCCTAAATTCTCTAGCTCTAACTAGAAGGAGGCTACAACCCACTAATTCTCGGGCTCAAATATGAAGGAAGCTACAAATCCCTGATTCTTCAGCTCCAACCGGAAGGAAGATACAACTCCCTAAATTCTATGGCTCCAACCAGAAGGAGGCTACAACACCCTAAGTTCTCTGAATCCAACCGGAAGGTGGCTACAACCACCTAGTTCTCAGGCTCCAACCTAAAGGAAGCTCTAACTCCCTGATTCTCCATCTCTAACCGGAAGGTGGCTACAACCCCCTGGGTTCTCCAGATCCACCCAGAAGGAGGCTACAAACCCCTTTCCTTTCCCCGTTCTACCACCCAGAAGTATAAGCGTAGACCAATTGTCACTACCACAATCAATACCATTGTCACTGTCACTGTCACTGTCATGTCAAATTGTAACTTGTTAACCTATCATTGTATCGAACATGTCACTGCCAACTTGTCCAACCTGTCATTGTCACCGATACTCAACTAAATCCTCTCACATAGTTCATATACCAAGGACACCTCTCAACTACATGTTTAGCATCACCAACACATGCCTCTACAAAGCATGTACCAATATCACCAACATACCATCACAGATTATGTGTCTCAACCATGTACCATATCACTCTCAATCATGCCATGTACCGTAAGATAAGCCTATGTATATTCCAATATCACAAAGATGTGCCTCTAACAATGAACCATACAAACCATATACCAAGTACCAAGAGTATGTTTCAAGCATGTAACAATGTCACCTCAACCATATCCAATCATGTACCATCAAGAGCCTCCATGACATGTCTTAAGCATGTGCCATACCATCCAAGATACAAGCCTTAAAAAAATACATAAAATACATACCTTTACTCATGAAAACCTGAAGCATACCATCTCAAATTCTATAGTAATTGTGGTGTACCATCAAACCTTGTTGCAACTCAACCAACCATTCTTCTTCAAAGATTTGCCTTAGATGCCTGATTTGTCCTCCTACAACTTGTGGATGTACGCAACCTGTCCTCCTGTAGCTTGCGTATGTATGAAACCTGTCATTATGAAGCCCATGTATAACCTCATAAAACTTGGGTTACCAGTTTTCTGCAACTCTGAAACTTTCGCTACTTCAGACCTTCGCAACTTCAGAAAAATGTCGTCACAAACTAGCGAAAATATCACAATACTTAGACCATAACATTCACAAGATAGATATTCAATGTAAGTGTGTATGTACAAATGAGAGACTCTTTGAGGTGTATTTATACTTGGGCTAGGTAACATCATTTCTTATTTTAGGGGTTTCTTGTTACATCCACTTTACCCTTTCACCAAGACTTGTAACCAACTAGGGGCTTCTTGACCACTCTTTGGGGATTCCAACTTTACAAGGCCATATCTCTCTAACCATGAGGAACTACGTGGTGTTCCACATATCACCGGAAACAAAACGATGTGTACTATCCAGCTATGATAGTCTTACCTGAAATTGCATTGTTCTTCATGTCCATATTCCTCATCAAACTTCGGGTCCCATAACCACACCTCTGGGGATACATGTAGGCTTCTTCAAATGCACCCAACTAACTCACCATCAATGTCAATCAAATGTCCAACATCTTTGGACTTCTCCAAAGGTTGAAATCAATCTCCAATATCACTATCCAAGGGTTGACATCAATGAAAACCAATTGTCCAACACCTCCAACATGACCCAAAAATATATGCAGTTCATAATTTGAGTAACTATTATCAAAGGGATATTTTCAAGTGTGATTTTGCAAGGAGTTTTGGGTAGTGCATGAATAATTCCAATAAAACTAAATGCGAAAAAATTATTTTGTACATAAAATATGTGAAATTCCAACAGACGGTCTCACACATTGTTCCCGCTGTCCATTGTATCTTACATTGTCCAACCTTCTTCTAACACCTTTTATAGTTTAGAAAATAAAACATTGATGTGTACCTTAAATTATTCATACTCCTTTGTAGATCAACATCAAGTATGAAATATGATATTAGAAACAAGACAAATAGAGAAGAGAAGGAGAATGAGAAAAAAAAAAAAAAAACATTCTTAACAATGTATACATTCATAGTCTTGCGATCTTTTAGAAAGGATGGTTCTTCTATGTGTTTTAGAGTAATCTATTTTCTGTTGAAAGTACCACTCAAGAGCTCCAGCCTCAATGCTAAACTTTTTACAGAAAGGAACCCACTTTCTTGCAAACTCCGATGTTTCATAGAGTACCTCAGACGTAAACATGGTATCAACATCCTTAGATACATATAAAAAATATTTTTTAACATGATAGTTGAAAATGATAGTAGAAAGAGATAGGGGGAACTTATTCAATAGACAACTACAGTGGAAAACACATAAACATACAAAAAAATATTGATAAGAGTTACGACTCAAACTCGAGTTGCATTTCATTGAACTAGAAGGCGTATTTATATACATGGAGGAAGATTCTCGAATGTGGATACCTTTGTAGAAATGTCTCGATGCAAAGCCTCTAGAATGGAAGTCTCCTGAAGAGTTTACAATCATCTTATTCAAAATAAATTATCACATAGCATAGAATATTCTACTTTCTCGGAAGTAATTATTCATATTCTAACACTCCTCCTTAATTATGCCCGCTAACAATACTAACACTAACCATAAATGACTCTATGGGCTTACAAAATTAATAACATGATGGAATGCTGGTCTAAGTATCAACTAAGCTTACACATTTCAAAAAACTTGTTTTACATCCTTTTCTTTTGGATGCTGGTGCAACTTGTCCTATGTTATACAAGTTTTTTCTTTCTTGTACTCCAAACCTTTTTTCTGCATACATTTCCTTCTTCTTCGGCTTCAACATTACTCTAGTTCTTTTCTTCAATATTTCTTCATATTCTTTTTCTTGTTCATCTAGCTCTTCTTGTACTTCAACTACTGCTAATTGACCACTTTTGTCAAACTTTGTAAGAACATCTTCATTTTCTTTCATTTCTTTTTCCAATGTTGCAACAACTTCAACATATTCAATGGTTTCCTTCATTGTTTCTTATTTTGTTGCAATTATGGTATCTTTTCCATAGTCACTTTCATACTTGGGCTTTGAAATCCATTCCTCAAGAAATGTTAGTTCAACTTAAAATTCAACATTCACTATATTCTCATCCATGTCTTAAACAACTTCTATTGCTATATTCTTCTTACATTTTTCTATTGTTGTGAAGGAAGTTTCACTTTCTCCTTCAGCTTTAATTTCATCATCCACGTGTGTATCTACATACTGGAATTCACTTTCTTTAACATGCTTATCCTTTTCATCTTGTACATAGTCACCTTTATCTTCCACAATTTCTTCAACATATTTATTTGTAGTGTTCATGACAATTGCAGACTCTATGTCTTGTTTATCTTCTTCTGCTTCAGCATGCTCTTCAACAACTTCTCCAATTATAACTATCGATGTTTCTCCCCATTTCACTATATGCCATCTCCATAATATCCCAAGCTTCTTTGGACCTGGTTTCTGCTACAATTTTGAGAAGAATGCTCTCACCCAAGCTTTGTTGAATGAGAAATAATGTTTCTGCGTCATTCTTCTTATTTTCAATGAGCTGATCCTTCTACTCTTGAATCATGGTTTCATAGGATTCTTGATTTGAGGGTTTTCAAACCCTTTCAATATAATACCTCATAAATAAGCTATACATAGTTTGTTTCTCATGTTAATGGCCCAAATATTATAATTTTTACCAAAAAATATAGGAGGAGCGTAATAATTGTTGGATCAATCCACATAATCATTGTTAAACATATTTAACACAAAACCCTAAGATATATAATCCCCTCAGATTCAAATCTCTAAGCATACATATTCTCTCCCTACAAACCTCAATTTCGTCCTTTTCATTTGAATGATGTGATCAATGATCTCAAATGCGCAAATACATATCAAATGTACCTTTGCTACTCAATTTCGTCCTCTTTGTTTGCATGATGTGATCATTAATCTCAAATGTGAAAATACCTACCAAGTGCACCTTTGTTACTCTCGCTATGTATTAATAGCTCAATAGATTTCCAATTGATTGAAAACAAAATAGCACATAAAGAGTTTAATTCCCTATGCAAACTTTTTTACCACAAATATTTTTACTTAAATTTATTACTGCAACGGCTAGGTTTTTGGAAAATGATGAAGCTAGTAATTCTCACAATCGAGTCATTCCCTTCTCCTCACTGGAAGTGCTCACCATGCAGAACGCCTATGGTCGTTGTCTCTTCCAATAGCTTTAGGTGCACTGTAATGTTGCGACTCTCTCTTTTTTAATATGGAAGCTCCTTTCCTTTTAATGCACGGGAGAAAATTCTACACACTCGTTCATCCTAGAGTTAAACCCTCTACACTCTCTTATCCTTCAACAACAGTTCAACCATTCGAGTCTGAAATCCTAAACTTCCTTTTCATGGACGAACTAGAGAAAACATGGATCGATGCTTTCAAAGAACTGAATCTGCTACGACTATTCATAAACCATCGATCCACGACCTCCTTTCTGACTCTGCAACCTCCTCTACTCAAAATATTTAATCTTTAAGATGTGATCTTGTGGAATTCAGATCTCATATCTCCCTTCAGCCAGTGGCTCTGTGAATTCTCGTGAAATGTCATAAACTTGACTATTCACCTTCTACCCTTTGATGCTACCTCGACTTACAAGAATATCGATGGAAGAAGTCCAGGGGATAAACTCAACCTCACTTTGATACCATATTGAAAGAGATATGGGTAGCACATTCAATATACAAATACAAATGAAAACACATAAACATACACAAAATATTGATAAGAGCTACAACTCAAACTCGAATTGCATTCCATTAAACAAGAAGGCATATTTATATACATGGAGGAAGATTATGGCGTGTCTAAAGACTTTCATACAAATGTCTCGATGCGAAGCCTCTAGAATGGAAGTCTCCCAAACAGTTTACAATCATCTTATTCAAAATGACTTCCCACCTGTCAAAATAAATGCGACTTTCTCGGGAGTAATTATTCATATTTGCATATGCATACTGAAATTTAAAGGATCAATGGATTAGTTACTGAGCTTTGTTGAATGGAGTGATTTATCTCTTACTTGACCAAGTTGATAGTGGATAGGCATCTTAAATGCACTTAGATAAGATAGGTGGACATGCATTTATTAGGTAGGTGAAGGATGGAGTGTTCTAGAGAAATATCTAGTCTCATGTATTTAGAATTTAGTTTTTCATATGAATGTGGAGAAGAGTTGAACAACTCCATTGTTGTTTTGTGTGTATTCTTGCTTCTGATTGAACTTGAAAATGGTATCAGAGCATGAATAAGACTATTCGAATATAGGAGAGAAATTTGCAGGTTATTCCATAGAAATTCAGAGCTTGTTCAACCCACAAAATGAAGAGGAGCATTTAAGGTCGTTCTGGTGCAAAACATTGAGGAAAAACCCTTCAAAAAATTGTGTTTTTGAAGATGGTCGCCCCTTCCCTATGTACACAGAGCGACCAGGAGAAGGAGGTCACCTTAGAGAGTATTCCAGGGTGCGACCAGGTCCTAACACTTGTGAAATTTAATTTCTGCGACCGGTTGCCCAAAGGGTGTGGACAGGAAGCGACGAGGCTAAGAAAAGTTCTGGGTTTTGTTTGTTTTGACATAAGAAAAGGTTTTTTGGTAGAGACCTAAGTAAAAAAGGGGGAGATAAATATCAGTAGGAGATTCATGGTGTCTAGCAGCAACCAGGCATTTTCAAGCGGACTAATTTCAACGAGTAATAATTATGATGTATGCCCTATAAAAATGAAAAAGTTTCTCCGGTCTGAAGACTATTGGGAAGCGGTAGTTAATGGGTTCAACAAACCAGATCCAACGAATTTACAAGCCATGAAAAACACACAGACAAAGGCTCTGGGAGAACTCAGGAAAAAGGATAGCAAATCCATATGGCTCATCCAACAAGGGTTAGAGGAATATATTTTCCTCAAAGTCGCAGAAGAAAGATCATGCCAAACAAGCATGGGATACTCTTGAAATCGCCTATCAAGGAACATATAAAGTCAAAATGCAATTTTACAGACACCCGGGAAGAGTTTTGAGACTCTTAAGATGAAGGATTTTGATTATGTGGATCATTTCATGACCCATGTCATGAGCATCGTTAATCAACTGCACACGCATGGAAAAGACATTCAACATCAAAAGGTCCTTGAGAAGGTACTCCAAAGCCTTCCTAACAAGTTTAATATGTTCCTAGTTTCCATTGAAGAGTCGAAAGACCTGCCAACATTGAAATTTGAAGAACTCATGGGATCTTTGTTAACTCATGAGAATAGGTTCAGTCGAAATACTGAATATTTGGAGAACACATTTCAGTATCGTGCTTCCATAATCAGAGGTAGAGGTCGAGGGAATAGAAGCAGAGGAATATGAAGCAAAGGATTCTTTCAAACAGGAGATAGGTCAACCTCACAATACTCAGATTAGAGTGAACACTTAGAATAACCACAAATAAACTCTCAGAACCAAAGGGGGAGAGGCAGAAATTTCAATCAGTCAAGATGGAATGAATAATCAAGGATCTAATGTTATTATTGGAAGAAATTTGGTCACTGCAAAATTGAATGTAGAAAGAAGCACAAGGATATGAATAGGGACAGAGAAAATGTTACCAACATTGAAGAAGGAACATCTGAATCAATGTTCTTCTCATGCCAAGTCACAGAAGAAGAAAGCAACAATCATGCTCTCTGGTTGTTGGATAGTGGCTACAACAATAATATTATAGGTAACCAAGATTTGTTTTCTAGTTTAGATAACTCTGTCACATCTCAAATTAAGTTGGAAGATGATTATCAAAGAAAAGTTTTAGGAAAGGATGTAATTTATTTATTGACCAAACAAGATGAAAAGAAGGATATTCATGATGTTTATTATGTACCTGGTCTTAGACATAATCTGATGAGTGTAGGCCAGATGAATGACCATGGTTATAAGGTCATTTTTGAAGGTTCCAAGTGTACAATCTTGGACAAACCAACTAGTAAGAAAATCATAGCCACAATACAAATGAACAAAAATAGAATGTTTCCTTTGATATTGAGAAATGTAAACTTGTCACAATCATATGCCCAAAATGTATCAAGCTTAGATGAGACTTGGTTGTGGCATCTAGATATGGTCATTTACCATTTATTAGTCTCATTATTTTACATCGAAAGTCTATGGTCAAAGGTTTTCCCATTATAAATGAACAAAAAAACTCTTGCGAGAGTTGTATTTTGGACAAACACCAAAGGGATAGCTTTCCCGATGCTTCCTATAGAGAAAAAGAACATCTCGATCTAGTGCATTCATACCTTTGTGGTCCAATGCAAACTCAGTCAATAGGAGGAAGTTTTTATTTTCTAACATTCATTGATGATTTTAGTAGAAAATCTTGGGTGTATTTTCTGCAGCACAAATCAAAGACATTTGAAAAATTAAGAGAATTTAAATCTTTGATAAAGAAACAAAGTGGGAATTACACCAAAGTAATCAGATCAGATCGAGGAGGTGAGTACGATTCCAAAGAATTTACAACATATTGCAGGAAACATGGGATCAAGAGACATTTTACCACAAGATACACTCCACATCAGAATGGAGTAACTGAAAGGAAGAATCACACAATAATGAATATGACGCGAAGTATGCTAAAGGCCCAAAATTTGTCAAATGAATACTAGGATGAAGCAGTGGCATGCGCAGTCTATATTTTGAATTTTTCACCAACCAATAGTGTGAAAAATCAAGTCCCTCAAAAATCCTAGAGTGGTCTGAAATCTAGTGTTTCTCATTTTAAAGTTTTTGGTTGTGTGGCTTATGCTCATGTTCCTGAAGAGATGAGGATAAAGCTTGATGATTGAAGTGAAAAATGCATATTTGTTGGATATGGTGAGAAGAATAAAGCATATAGGGTGTACAATCTTGTTACTAAGAATTTGATAATAAGCATAGATGTGAAATTCCAAGAAGATAAATCTTGGGATAACCAAACATGTGAAATGATTGTAGATCAGATTCCTTCTATACATGAAGAAAAACATGTGGAAGCTATAGGACAATAAGCTTCTCCACCAAGACTTCCAATATTTCAAGTACAAGGCCAAGGAGAACAAACATAGCACAATTATTCTTCTTCATCTAATAAAAATTCAGATCCCACCATAGCAAATTTAAGGAACTAGAAAACAAGAAGCTTGATAGAAATTTATGAGAAAAATGATGACATGGATCAACAAGCACATTTTTCCTTGTTATCATATCAACCAATATATTTTGAAGAAGTAGTGAAGGAAGAAAAATGGGTTCATGCAATGAACGAAAAAATTGAAGAAAATGAAAGAAACAACACATGGGATCTTGTAGATCTTCCTACAAGTAAAACCAACATTGGAGTTAAATGGGTATATAAGAAAAAATTCAATGAGAAGGGAAAAGGAGAGAAGCACAAGGTAAGACTTGTAGCAAAAGTGTTTGCTCAACAACCCAATATTGACTATGGAGAAACATTTACTCCAGTAGCATGTTTGGATACTGTCAGAGCAGTTTTGGCAGTTGTATCTCAAAACAAATGGCCATCCTATCAAATGGACATTAAATCATCCTTTATGAATGGAATTTTAGAGGAAGAAGGTTATGTGGATCAATTACCAGGATTTCAGATCTGAGGTAAACAGTACAAAGTGTACATATTGAAGAAAGCTCCAAGAGCTTGGTATAGTCGCATTGATTTCTATTTTCTCAACAATGGATTTAACAAGAGCAACAATGAGGCCACGCTTTACACCAAAAGAGACCAAAAAGGTAATATTTTGATAGTTTGTCTCTATGTTGATAACATGATTTATATAAGAAATTTGTTGTTAAGTGAATTCAAAGAAACCATGCAGAGTGAATTTGAAATGATTGATCTTGGTCTTATGAAATATTGTATGGGAATTAAAGTTGAGCAATATGAAAAAGGATTTTTCATTTTTCATTAAAAATATGCCATAGATATTTTGAAAAGGTTCAAAATGAACAAATGAAAGTCAACAGATCCACCAATTTCCATAGGTACAAAGCTAAGAAAACAATATGATGGAACAACAATTGATTATACTCTATATAAGAGGCTTGGAGGTAGCCTCATGTACCTTACAACTACCTGACCAGATATTATGTATGCAGTGAGCTTAATTTCGAGATTTATGGAAAACCCCAAAATCTCTCATTGGAAAGTTGGAAAAAGAATTTTGAGATATATTGCAGGTACAACAGATTATGAAATTTGGTATTTCCAATTTAGAATATGACACACTTGTTGGATATACAGATAGTGACTTTTCAGGTAGTGTTGATGATAGGAAAATTACTTCCAGGTACACATTTGTTTTGGGTACATGTTTGATTTCATGGGATTCTAAGAAAGAACTAATCGTCACAATTTCTTTAGCAGAAGCATAGTATGTGGCAGAAACTTCAACATCATGTCATGCGGTTTGTTTGAGAAGGATCCTTAGTGATCTTGCACATGAAGAGAAGGAGCCACTCCTATATTTTGTGACAACATTTCAGCAATTGCATTATCTAAGAATCATGTGTTTCACCGAAAGAGTAAACACATTGACATTCACTATCATTTCATTTGCGAGATTGTCAACGATGGTAGCATTATGCTATAGTTTTTTTGTTTGGAAGAAAAATTAGAATATATCTTTACCAAACCATTCCGAAGAAATACTTTTGAATTTCAGAGACAACACTTAGGCATTGTTTGTGCTGATTTTTGTAATGGTTAAAATTAAGGGGGAGTGTTGAATGGAGTAGTTTATCCCTTACTTGACCAAGACGATAGTGGATAGGAATCTTAAATTCACTTAGATAAGATAGGTGGATATTCATTTATTAGGTAGGTGAAGGATGGAATGTTCTAGAGAAATATATAGTATCATGTATTTTGAATTTAGTTTTTCATATGAATGTGGAGAACAGTTGAACAACTCCATTGTTTTTGTTTTTGTATGCTTTCCGTTGCTTGAACTTGAACAAGTTTTAGTTGTATATAGAAAAACATACATGAAACACAAAACACTAGAGAGCTATAGCTCAAACACACATTACATTGCATTCCATTGAACCAAAAGGAGAATTTATATACATGGTGGAATATTCTAGAGACCTTGCTAGAACTATCTTGATGCGAGGATTCTAGAAACGAAGTCTCCTGAAGAGTTTAGATTTGGTTTACCTACTTATTTTAATGAGGTGGTTGTAATTATGTTTCTACAATAGTCCTCTACAAGGATAGACAAAACTATATTTGTAGTAACTAGGTGGAGGCTCCTTGAGAGAATCCACAGTAATTACAAAAATAGCAATAGAAAAAAGCCAAGAATGTTTTCCTTCTTTCCCATACCTAAAACAAAACAAAACTGAGAATTCAAAAAGATGTCTATCTATGAAATAGAATAAACCATAACAATACACATTATTTGTTTTCAAGTAATCTAGACATGGTTGATTTACCTCAGATGTGACAATCTATCAGACAAATTTCCCTGTCAATTGGCATCCACTTTGGTAACGGATCAAGGGTGCAAGAAAAAACAAACCATATTTCACAGATCACTGAAGTGAGCCATATGCCTCATTGGGAACATAGATACAAGTGTCCAAAATAGTTAGAAGTTATGTCCAAATATGCAAGGAAATGAAGAGAGGAGCCACAATATATATATATATGTATATATATATATATATATATATATATATATATGTATATATCTCTTCTATATATATAATACAAAAGATTACAATGGATGATATTTTGCATTATATCATATTTCAATTTATAAGTTTCTTGAAGTTACTACTTACAAATTTTTGCAATGGATGATGTGTTGATATATATCATATTTCAATTTATAAGTTTCTTGAAGGTACTACTTACAAATTTTCATATTGCACTCATGGTAGATGAACACACCACTCACTTATTTTATTAAACTCAAAATTAAGAATTGTAATATAATGGAAATAATGGAATTTTCTACCTCTTAGAAATGTCTAGACTCTAGTATTTATTTCAATCAAAATGTAGGCCATTTTTGAATTCTTTTGTCTCCTAGCAATGCCTTAGATTTTTGTATTTAAATTTTATTTAAATCAAATTAGAGGCCAATCCAGGACAACTATGCCTCCTACTATATGATGTAATTTCTATATAGTATATACTATATATATTAGACTTTACTACATTAGTATATTCAATTGTTCAACAAATTACAAGTAACAAAACTCAATCCACTGGTCTCTATAACTAAAGGTTAGAAAAAAACTTCAAACATGTCATGTCATAAGCTATTCCTATTATATTTTAGCAGACTTCATAAGAAATTTAAATAGTAAAACCACATAGCATAATTTAAGAAACCACGGAACGGAACTTAAAACACTACAAACAACATATTCTAGTGGGCAAGAATACCTATAAAATGTTAGTCTAAGAAAATGGAAAATGTTGGTAGATAGTCATGAATTATCACAATGTCGCTCACAATGTTGAGGTGACCAAATGGTGGCAAGACGCCTCACACTGTTTCTCACAATGAATTACTCACAATGCACCTTAATGCACCTCACTCACCTGTGACACTTCAATTGTTAATATTATGGTAGTTGCAGGAGGTATTTACCTCCAAGTGTGAACCTGACGAGAATAGAAGACTCTAGAAAGAAAGAGAAAACCCTAATGAGTTGGCTAATAACCCTAGAAGTATTGTCGGCTCAAGAAGATAATTTATATTAAGTTATTAGCCTCCAAGAGAAGAAGTTGGCCCGAAATAATAATAATATACTGAACAGACACATATCCAGAAGGAGAAGTCGGCCCCAACAAATCTGGCAGAACCAGTACAAATATAGGGCGCCAGTTCTCATTTGACAACATCTCAGAACTGCAGTTCCCAGTTTGGTGCGCACATGTGGAGGTGGGTTGTAGGTGTAGCTGCAACAACAACTAGTTTTTAGTATGAGCTTGGACTATCTCTTGGCTAGGGTTTGGACTATCTGATCAGCTATTGTTTGTGTGCTATCCTTGGAGGAAGATGCACTACACCTTGTTTGGCTATCTAGCCTAGGGTTTTCTTCCGGAGTAATTCTCAGTCAAGGTTAAGGTGCTCGGAGGGTGGCTTCAGCCTATGGTTGGGTGATGAGGGTATCATCAATGGTAAAACGAGCACACAATCTTCTATATTCTAACAGGTTATGGGACCACACCTCCTTCATTCAGTCTAAACGCTGGAAGGAAACATAGCCGCTAGGATATTGAGCTCACTAAGGAACTGTCGCTAGGGTTACTAGTAGAAGCAACTTCCAAGACACTACCGCTAGGGTTACTAGTAGGAGCAGTTGCAAAAACCCTAATCCTCTCATTGAGGCACCTTAAGTGAATATATTGACCTAATATCTGGACAGATCAGTGTGCCCTATCCTAGGGCATCTCTTGATACTCTCAGCAAGCCAAGATGTGAATTTTGAATTTCTGGTCAAATCTAGGGTTTGACCAAGTCAAGGAGCCATGATCAACTCTATGAAGTCTGAGAACAATTTAGATGGAGCCTCTAACTTCAGAGCATGGAAGACAAGGATTGACCTCATCCTTGCCAAGAATAAAGTGTTGGATATCGTGAAAGTAAAGATCGTGAAGCCAGAGTTTGAAGAAGAAAAAGAGAAGGAACTGCAAAACGTTGCAACTATGGAGAAGTTCAAAGCTGTTGACATCAATTCCATGAGTATCATAGTGGATTCTATAAAATACCACTTGATACCCTACATCTCCCATCTTGACTCATCAAAGAAGATGTACGATGCCCTAACAAATCTCTTCTNAGGACAACTATGCCTCCTACTATATGATGTAATTTCTATATAGTATATACTATATATATTAGACTTTACTACATTAGTATATTCAATTGTTCAACAAATTACAAGTAACAAAACTCAATCCACTGGTCTCTATAACTAAAGGTCAGAAAAAAACTTCAAACATGTCATGTCATAAGCTATTCCTATTATATTTTAGCAGACTTCATAAGAAATTTAAATAGTAAAACCACATAGTATAATTTAAGAAACCACAGAATGGAACTTAAAACACTACACACAACATATTCTAGTGGGCAAGAATACCTATAAAATGTTAGTCTAAGAAAATGGAAAATGTTGGTAGCTAGTCATGAATTATCGCAATGTCGCTCACAATGTTGAGGTGACCAAATGGTGTCAAGACGCCTCACACCGTTTCTCACAATGAATTACTCACAATGCCCCTTAATGCACCTCACTCACCTGTGACACTTCAATTGTTAATATTATGGTAGTTGCGGGAGGTATTTACCTCCAACTGTGAACCTGACGAGAATAGAAGATTCTAGAAAGCAAGAGAAAACCCTAATGAGTTGGATAATAACCCTAGAAGTATTGTCGGCTCAAGAAGATAATTTATATTAGGTTATTATCCTCCAAGAGAAGAAGTCGGCCAGAAATAATAATAATATACTGAACAGACACATATCCAGAAGGAGA
>SNQJ01S0039166.1:3855-21475 GCA_010110895.2 Picea sitchensis
TTGTCTCATGTGAGGAAACGATGATGGACTATGAGCCATAGGAAGGTATTCACTTTCGACCATGATTTCATATCCCATATTTTAGTCCAAATGGGATCATGTTTCTCAACCAAGACCTAAGAGGATAAGTGGTACAATTCCTTGACAGTGAAGGAACCATTAGGTTTATATCCCCATATTAGTATGTATGGGCCTTGTTGGCAATGAATTTTATTCTTTTACAACTCCCCCAATAATTCGTCTATTGACTCACCTTGCAGTGTTATCTGCCAGTCCCTTGGATGCTTCCATGCATGAAAGCTCTGTTGATTTTCCTTTAACCAAAATTATTTGACTGATAAGCACCCAGAATATTGAATGGAGGCCTGCAAAAGAGGGAGATGATGAAAGCGGGATAAGCATGGTAGTTGCTGCCAGGAATTCATCCAGAAGTGATTAGAGGCTCCATTGCAGATTTCCCAGAAAACTGTGTTGTTGGATCAAATCTCTTTGAAGATTCACTACATTCCAAATGAGGGATCCAAGGATTACCAGGTTGTAGTGAATGAGTTCCTATAGGTCCCCATTGGGGGCATATTTTTTATTCCAAAGTTGAGCCCATGGATTTGAATTTTTGGTTACCCAATTCCACCAAGTTTTGGCACTAAGAGTTTCACTACTTTTGGCTAGATCACAAAGACCCAGGTTGCCTGTCGATTTTGGCAAGAAAACTTTGTCCCATTTGACAAGAGGTCATTTGAAGTGTTTCTTACCGCCTCCCCAAAGGAAAGTGTGTTGTATGGTTCTTATGGCTTTGAGGATCCATTTAGGTGAAGCAATGACAGAGAAGAGGTAGAAGGGCATGGATTTAAAAACAAATTTGATGAGAATGAGGCACCCATCTATTTTGAGAGATCGAAAAGTCCATGAATAAAGTTTTTGTTACATCTTGTCGAGGAGTTCTCTCCATGTGGAGTGGTTGATGGATGAATCAGTTAGGGGTGATCTGAGATATTTGGTGGGAAGGCAGGAGATGAAGAAGCCAATAATCCTAGCAATGTTTCTCTGAGTAATGGTAGGCACATTGAAAAAGTAGATTTTGGATTTATCTATATTGATAGTGGTTCTCGAGGCCTCAGAAAAGGTGCTTAAGATATGATGGAAAGCATGAGCTTCTTGCACTGACAGATGACCCATTAGGACATTGTCATCGAGAAATTGTTGACGAGACAAGGGGGAGTTGTCATGCAAGAAAAGACATTTTATGGTGCCAGAGGAACATGAATATTTGATCATTCGTCCTACCTCTTCCACCATGAGAATAAAAAGAAAGGGGGAGAGGGGGTCACCTTGTCGGATTCCTCTAGAAGGGGAAAAATTGGCAGAGGAGGAGTCATTGACTAAGATAGAAAAGAAAGCGGAGGATAGGAGAGACAAAATCCATTTAGTCCAAGAAGGGATAAAACCAAAGGCTAAAAGGACTTTCTTAGTGTAATCCCAACTTAAGTTATCAAAATATTTGGAGAGATCTATCTTAAGAAGCATGCCAGGTTTTTTGGTGGATTTTAAAGAGTGGATAACGTCATGGGAAAGAATGATGTTGTCTAAGATTTTTTGGCCTTCTACATAGCCAGTTTTCTCTGGAGATCAAATGAGGTCGGAAGGATAGGCTTGAGGCTATTTGAAATGACTTTTGTTATGATTTTGTAGATAACATTGTAAAGGGATATAGGTATGTACTTACTTGGGGAAGATTCATTCTCCTCCTTCAGAATGAGTGTGAGGAAGGTGGCATTGAGATCAAGTAGCACCCACTGTTTGCTACATGATTCCTCTACTTTTTCATAGATATCCACCTTCAGAAGGTCCCAACAATTATGAAAAAATTTGATGGTGAATCCATCTAGATCTAGAGCCTTTCCTTCATCTATTTGATTGAAAACAACTTCAACTTCTTGTAGAGTGATTGGTTGCATCAAGGTTTCAATGTGCTCTTTGGTTATGAGAGAAGGGATGTGATTAACGACCTGATTTATGGATGCATTTCTATTGATATTGTTCTTAGATAGAAGGTCTTTATAGAAGGAGACAAGTTCTTGCTCAATATCCTTATGTGTTTCAACTCTCGTGCCATCAATTTTTTTGAGGGCGTTTATTCTGTTGTGCATTCTGTGTTATATGGTGGAGTGATGAAAGAAATTTGTTTTCACTCTCCATATTTTAACCAGGTAATCCTGGATTTCTACTTCCAAAGAGTCTCCTCTTGATAGAAGTGGTCATCAATTTGTGATTGGATATCTACGTCCTTTTTTATTCACTCCTCCGTGTGGCCTTTTTTGATCATTTCTTGTTGGAGCAGTTCCATTTCCTAGTCCAAGGTGGTTTTAGATGTGCAATTTTTTCTAAATGTATACTTATTCCATTTCTTCAGATTTTGTTCCAGATGCTTGAGATTTTGTTACAATACAAACATCTTGGAGGTCCCTGTGATCTGAGTGTTGATCAACCAAGTTTTTACTGTTTCCTATAATTCTAGATGTGTGAGCCAGAATTTCTCAAATCTGAATGGTCTATAAGAGGAAGTTCATTATTTTTTCCAGAGTAGGCGGATAGGCCAGTGGTCAGAGCATTTTGAGGGGAGAATAGTGGTCATCAAATCCTCTCTATATGTATCTATATCCTCATAGACGAGGAAGAGATCTAACCTCAAATAAATTTGTTTCAATCCTCCATGCCAATTGTTCCAAGTGAAAATGTGATTGGTTGTTTCTAAATCCACCAACTCATTGTTTTCTATGAAATCTTTAAAACTGATGTCCTTCTGAGTTAAAAATATGCACTCGCTCCCTTATTCTCATGGAGAGAAATGATTAGGTTGAAGTCACCTGCAAGGATCCAGGGAGGTCAAGGGAGAGAGTGCTTGTACCACTCAAGAAATTCTAGCATTTTGATTTTGTGCTCTAGAGATTGAGGCCCATAGATATTTGTGATATGGCCATGAATGCTAGTACCTGAAAAGTGAAAAGATGATGAAATGGAATTCTTAGTGGCCAAAAAATCATTAAGAGTTACCTCACAAGTATTCCAGATGATTTCCAGGCCTCCTGACACACCATTTTCATCCAATGTTGTCTCCATACTACCTTTCCAGAGACGAGCCATAAGAGTCTCTAGATTGCTACTATTGGACTTTGTTTCTTGGATCAAGATGATTAAGGGATTTTCCTAGAGAATATTTCTATGAATAATTCTATGTTTGGTAGGGCCATTGATTCCCCTTACAATCCAAGAGATGAATTTCATTGAGAACTGGGAGTATTGGAAGGAAAAAACTATGTTAGCTGGGCATATTGATTTGATTCGACTAGCCTAGTGCCTAGAGTATTAAGGCGTCGTAGATACATTTTTATACCTCTTTTTTTGGGGTCCCTTTGAGCTTGCTTTTGTTCTTTTTGTGAGATGTTTTGAATGCCTAGTTTTGATCTTGCGTTGGCTTTGGATAAGTCATATTTGAGCAGTTGGATTTGTTTGGGGGATATTGTGTGAAAGGATCGGTGTCGACATGATTCTTCCATCCCAAGGAGGTTAAGGTATCATAGACCTAGGTCTCTCATATCCTCATCCATTACTACATCAAAGTCTGGGTTTGAGGTAGTTGGTGGAATTTCTTGGGAGCTCAGGGCTGTGGAGGTAGAATGACCTTGAGGTTCCCTATTTTTCCTGCTTTGATTAGGGTCTTGATTTTGGTGTGGATTTGGTTCTTGATGCTTCCTTTTGGGTGTTGGTTGGTCCTCTGCATTTTGGGTTTCTATTTCCTCCAGTTGATCATCTAGAATATCAAAGTTTTTGCTTGTTATAAGAGTTGTTGTATTGCTAACAGTTGGATTCTTGTGATTCGGGTGTCACCTATTTGTTACTTTTCTTAATCCCTAGTCATTTGTGGTCCCTGACTGCTTAATACCCATAATAGGCTTGTTTTGTGGAAAATATATGTAAAGGTTCCCATGTTCGTGGAATTTTAGACAACTAAAGGGAACATGCTCATAATCCACTGGTTGGATCCACTCTAGATATTCATGTACCAGAAAAACAGAGTCTGACAGTGCCCTTGATATGTGCATGTAGACGCAGATCCTTACATATGATGTGTATTTTTTTCTTATGTTAGCACTAAGAGTCACCCTCGGACTGCAAGAGGATAAGCCCAATACCTATAAAAATGTTTGTGGATGTAGGTTAATGAGTGGAGGTCAAATGGACAAAACTCAGTACAAGAATGTTCTAACACAAAAATTGGGCAAGAAATGCATAGGAAAATGAGGTCCTCATTAAATTCATCCAGTGATTTAAGATTAAAGGTGAGCAGAAGGAAGACTTAGTGAGAGAGGTGGACAAGTATGCCATGAGCATCTGGTCTTCAAGGAGCTTGGTGAAGAAAAACTCAGGCACAAGAGCACTCTTGAACTCAAGCTTTAGACATTGAAATGTATCATAGAAACATAATAATCAAACCTCCATTACCATGCGACTACAACAACTCGTCTGGATCCTCCATGCATGAGCATTTCAGCGTAAGAGGAAAAAGGCATAAAAGAAAATACTGAAACAAGTCACAACAGTATTATAATGAAACCTGCATTACAATACAACTATAGCCCTCGTCTGGATCCTCCATGCATGCATGTTTCAACACAAATTAAACAAGATGATGAAGAAAATTGAATTCTATTAATGCGAAAGTCTCAGGTCTCATACAAAACCAGAGAAAAAATCTATTATCAAAATATTACAAAATAGGAGCTCTGCTCAACCATTCGATGACCATAACAAAATATTGAACTGATCTATTTATACTCAGATCATTCCACAATTGTCAGGAGTGTGATCTGGCCATCCCATTCAAATATTCTCATCTATGCATCCTTCTGTCAGACTGTGTGTGTATCCTTCTATCAAATGCAAGCTTAGATCAGCATGGGCCTGCAAGAAGAAACTTTCCATCGAGGTACTTTGGGTTGACAATATTTTGTCTCAATGACCAGACCTCCATGCTTCCATTTATGGAGTGAGTCGAGGTTTCACCCACCAGTCCCCCTTTTCTTAATTGATCTCTCCTCAGGATCGGGGTGAGGCTTAATGCCTAGGGGGGAGGCCACATGTTGCAATTGGGTATGACRTTGAATGAGCACGYGAATTCAGAGTTGTCGAAAGAAGTTTGGAACCATACCACTTTTGAGCCCTAAATACACCACCTTCCGCCACGTCACTCTCCCAAAAAACCACGGTTTAGATTTCAACACGCTCAAAGATTTTAACGTCCAAGCACGTTGCGGTCCCGAAATGGAGTGTGGCCATTGGTCTGGTCGCAATATGAGATCTGGGTAGTCCCGCTATTTTAGCGCCACCGCTAAAGCTCTACCTACCCGCTAACTTTAGAAACTCTTTAATTATTCTTGGAGGAGGCGCCAATTTTGGTGTTAGGGAGCTTTGATGATGAACAAGAATATTTCCCGGAGAATGACTTCCCAAAGCTGACGTGGTGACCTAACGTCACTGTGTTGATGTGTTGAAGAAAGGAGGGTGACACACGTCACTTGGAAACAAGCGGATGATATGCCCAAAGGTGCATGGACTGAGTGCCATGTGTCAACGCTAAATGGACAGGTGGAGAAAGAATTGAAACTCCGTAGCAGAAACACTTCGGGAATTTGTAAACAAGGAGGGAGCGAGAACGCCGAAGCTATGGAGTCTGGAGCAGATCCGAGTCACTAGATCTGGAAGTACATGCGGCAGAGATCCATTCACTATGCGGGAATGTTTCGGAGGAAACCAAAAAGAGAGGAGCCAAAACTCCCGAAACCCAAAATGGAAAAGCAAATCATGATCATCATTTGGAGACGAACACGCGGCAGAGATCCGCGTACTCGGGAGCGAGGGGACGAAGGAGCCGTTGATCGATATTTTTCCAGAGTGCTAAAGAGATACGAAGTTGAAACCCTAGTTGTCGATGGAATAGACACACGGTAGAGATCTGTGCACTTTGGGAAAAGAAATTCAGAGAAAATCGAGAGGAGAAGTGCCAAAACTCCCGAAACTCAAAATCCAAAGTAAATCATGCCCATCCGATGGAGAAGGACATGTGGCGTTTGATCTGCAAATTCGTGGCTTCTACCTGGTCGTTAAACCTCATGCAATTTTGACATTCTGAAAGCACGGGAGCCACCGACCTGAACTGCTCCTGGGATATCCATCGTTGAAAATTGAAACTACTTGTTGCTTATTTTTCAACCCAAAATAGATTTCCTTTGAGTCCTACGCTTGGACGTTTCTTGTGCAACAAAGGACTTGTTCGTCCTGCGACCTTTGACAACTTTATGTAATAACAACTTCTTGTTTGATTTGAAATTTTAACAAAGTCTCCCAGAGAATTAATATATCATGAAGAGTTTCCCCATCCCAATAGTCTGTGGGAGGGAGTGTAGGCAGATCCAAACTAGAGCCCATGTGAACTCCTCCTTATCTAGGTTGAACCTTTTGATCTAGTTACGAAGGTATAAGCCTGCAGAGTTAAGGAAATATGGGCCTCCATCCATGATTCTATCTTTGTCTTCAGTCCTTGAGAAGATGACAATGAAAAAACCTTTAGATCCAAGCTCGAGATCAAAGTGGGATTTCAACTTCCATTTGGCCAAAATCCAACCTATGAGGGCCTTTTCAGTTGGACAAAGCCCAATGAATTTGCAGATCAAGGCATGATCTTTCATAAATTGGATCCTGGCATTGATTCTCATTGGGGGTAATTCTACACGCGACCGATTTTCCATCTGAGCTATGCATGTGCTTGTTTTCTTGTATTTATATGGATCTAGTTTTCCCCGTGGGGTATGGATCCTTATTCTATCTCCATCCTACTCAAAAATGGGTTTTCAATCACACCATCATTGTATCCTGCCATTTGATTATGACTCACAGTGATTGTAGCAGGGTCCTTCAGGGATGGGGAGGGGCCTCCTTCCCCCCCCTCAAGGTGTGACATGGATCCACCAAGATAATATCTGCTATCAATGACAGAGGTTAGAGTGTAGAGGTGAAATTCTTGAGGGCATCGAGCATGCAAATGAGAAGTGCGCTAGCAGGGTTCAGTGAGAGTTGTCGAGCTCTCCCATCATTCCCATGTATTTTTTTACTCTTACTTCTTGTTAGTGGACCTTTATAAGATTCCAATTTTTCTTGAATTCACACCCTTCTTCTTTGTCTCAATGTTATCTCTCTTTCTTCCTCCCGAGCAAGGGTTTCCCACGATATTTTGAGCTCTACTCGACTTCTTATTGTTTTTATTCCCAAGTCATACAATTGATACATAACACTTCTTTTATTTCCAAGATTGATTTGTAACTATGGTTGATTAGGGTCTCATCAAGTCATTAACATTTTGGTCTGGGAAACCAACCTTTTGTTCTCTCCAATCGAGTCACCAAAAAATTTGATTTTCATATTGGTCTCAATCCCAACAATAATCTCACGAGGATAAAATATCCCCCTACATTTTTATAGAGGTGGTACTCCTCTATTATAGTCTTAAATACGTGGCTTGATGTTCTTTGAATAATAGGTGAATACTAAACAGTGAGCCCCAATATGTATTGCTTGGAATAAAATACAAAAATATTATTCAAGTATAAAAGAATATTCACATGAAAAGTTCTTGAGAGAAGGACCATGAATCTTTTAAAGACTAAAATTACATATATATAGAATACTATACAAATATAAGTAAACCATAATATGAAAATGAAACATTCCTCACATCCATCACAACATAATAAGGCTTGGTCACATTCATAAGATAGAAAAATATGAGTCCACAATAAAAAGAAATTTAAAAGAGTATTTCATTCAAAACATAAATGAATATTATAGGTGAACTTAAAAAATCTCGTGCTCATAAACTTAGAGTTTGAGAAATCATTAAAGTTTCACCCCAAAATAGTTTGTTGGGGAGTATAAAAAATAACAATTTGTTTACAATAAATTTAAAAGTTCGCGTTCATCCAAATGGACTGGGATGGGGTTCCCGTGGACCATAAAAGAAAGTTGAACAGGGTTGGACCTGAAATAAGAGAAAGGAGATTATCAATATCAATTATGGGTTCTCAAATAATGAAAATATACAACATGATGATTTTTGAACGAGAGGTATGAAGAATAGGAGATTTTGAAAGGTGACAAGTTTACTTACTGTGAAGGATTCTCTCTCGTTAGTTGCTTGCTAATGTGCCTTTTGTATTCTCTGTCGTTGGGATTGCATGACCAATTTTAACTACCTCTTCTTGATATGGTTCATTTGTTTTAGTTAAGGCAATTTAAAACCAATTCTCAATATAATCTCTCATTAGTGCAACAATTACTTCTTGCCTTAATTTTATGTCAAATAATGAACTTTATAGATCTTTGAAGTCCATTGAAAGTTGTCCTCAATATCTTCATTTTTGTTTACATAACTAACCACAAAACTTTCTACTTATATTTTTGAATACTCATTCAATCTATTAAATCTCTCAACTGTGAAGTCTTCAACAAATCCAATTTTTCTTCAAATTGTTCTTTTGACATAAACATGGAAATTAATATTAGTTTTGGGTCTTTAACATCTCTGGTTGATCTAGATAAATCCAATTCAAATAATTTTACGTACAACTCTCCTCTTTTGAAACTTATAATATCACAATCAACTAACATTTATTTTAGACTTTTTATTCTTTTTATCCAACATACCTTGAGTTGCTTTATACATTTTTATTAAGTGTGGCATATTTGTCTTATCAGATAATCGACGGATTCAATATGATATTGTAACTTCTCGATAACCTTTCAGATATCAAAGAGGGATCTTGATTTACTCATAGACGTTATGAAGTCTGGTCTTTTAGACGGAAAAACCTGAAAATTATTTTCAATTTGCTTTTCCATCTCTATCTCCTTATTCAAATATTTAGTATGTTTTGTTACTTCTTCATCGAGAAGGTATTTTTAAATATATCCTTCATCTTTCTGTCTCTCACATGAGCCAATTCTTATCTGATTGGACAACCTCGATTTCAAGCGACAATTATTGGACAATAACACTAAATTGTCGTTGATTTGTTATCTGGGTTTATCTTGACCATTGATCTATGAGTCCAGATATTTGTCCCACATGCATCTGGAATATTGATCATAAGGTGTTTATATTGTGTAATATTTTCCAAATCATTTTTGTACGAAACCACCAGTGTTATTTACCATGGCGCACCCAATAACCTTTTAAGACATGATCAGTGACACATTTGAGACCCAAAAGTAATAGATTAATAGCGAAAATATATATATGAAAATGATAAGAGGAAATAGGTAGCTCGATAGTCTTATCAGAAAGCGTCAAGAAGAAAAGGCATTATGAACGAGTCTTGTTCATGCTTTCCAATATGAACGTTTCTGAATACTTTGTGTGAAGTGGAAACCTGATAGGATTTCATGAAGAGGATTATCGAAAAGGCATGATCCAATGGTGTTCAGGAAGCGGATAGCTTTTGTAAAGAGAGAAATTCGATAATGCTATCCTGACAGACAGAGCCTGATGAGTTTGCGACATCTAAATACCATGCTGGTCAAAAATACGTGAGCGTGGCATGTCAGTGCCATGTCACCGTCGCGAGGAAAATTTGTAGGATGAAGAGGGGTTTGGCACAAACCTGGCTTGATGATGTGGAAGGCCTTGAACAGGAGAATCCAATAAAAGGAATTTTGATATCCTCAGTGGATTGGGAAAACCAAAGTAAAATTCCATTGTGATATGAGAACCTGATATGCCCAGCCCGATGGGGTTTCATAATCCGATAATAGTGATACAAAGGAAAACCAAAAAGCTCGCAATTGGTCAATCTGTGAATGGGAAAAATTGTCTGTTGTTCGAGCAGTGTGGGTCGTTGATTTGAAAAAGGGATCAGTATAAGGGAAGGAGCTGGGCATAATGGTTTCATCTGATAGAGGAAAATTTGATAGGATTTCAGGCCTCGAGTTTCGGTAACTCGAAAAGAGGGTGTTTGTTTGTCATCCCAACGGACAAACCTGACGAGGGGAGCTTGACAGTCTTCTGGCCTTTGAGCTCTCATAAATATATTAGGTCCATATAAGCGTTGTATTCTGAATGGGTATTCTTGATAAAAGCAAGGTCGACAAGGAAAGCCCATTGAGAAGATATTATTATGAGACAAGGTTCCACTATAGGTCATGGTTTCATATACAATTCAAGGTTCCACTATAGGTCATGGTTTCATATACAATTCAAGGTTCATGGCATGGCTTAGGGTACTGATAAAAAAAAACTTAGACCTTGGTATAGCAAGGAAGAAGAGAAAAAAACATGATGATGTCGGAGGAAGATCTAGAGTAAAAGAAAGATCAATTCCAAATGCTTGGTTCCACAAGGATTAAGATATTATTTGGAAAGAAGTTTGGCTAGCAGGTATAGGATCAAGGGATGTCCTCAAGAATACTTGAGTTTTCTATCTTTTTTACTAATGGAAAACCCTTCTCTTTGAGTTCTTTGTGCGCTCTGTGATCAACTATATATAATATTCTGCTGAGGCATGGTCTTGTTGAAGATTTAAAATAACAAAAGTATCCTTTAAAGAAAGTGACTTCATTGAAAGAAACCTTGTTCCTGCAACCACAACAAGAATAAACTTTGTTATACAAGGAGGAAGATAATTGTCTTTACGTTATAAAAAAATTCCTTCTCTTTACTATTTTACTCATCAAATGAAAAAATAGTTGAGGATAAAGGCTTATTCAAACATGAAGAAATGATAAGAAGGGATACTCCTCGATCTTGAACTTATTTGACTTACTTTCCACTATGATGAGGATAAAGATATATTTCTTTCTTAATTGAAAATAATGTCTCAAACTCTCATAATATATTAAAATTCTTCTAATTCAAGCCATGGGTTTTACACTAAGGAATCTGATTAATGTGCAAGAGTCCAACCCTGACTATGAAGACATTAGATAAAATGTGTATGCAAGAGTATGTAGAGATGCACATATTTTATTCATGTAATTCAACCATTTACTTATAAACAATGTCATGAGATGATATTTCAAACCAGTGTACAAGGAGACAGAAGACCCCTAAAAGTAAGTTCTATTTAAATCATGTATAATAACACATTGAGCCGAGTAGTTATATAGGATTAACAAATATTTCGAAATCAACAGATTCCAAGGATAACCTATCAATTTCATTATGCAATGATCTGAGAAGTATCATAACCAAAAGTATGATAAAGAACATTGGAAGGCATATAATTAAAGAGATAATTGGTAGTGATGAACCTCCCCAAAAATAACAATCCATGAAGATCCAAACCTTCACCCTTTTTTTAGTAGGTAAAGAATAATCAATAGTCTCATAGTAGTAGGAATTAAACAATAAAGCTCAAATTTAGTATGGAGGGCCCTTTCTTTTTGCTTGTGAAAGCAAAATGAAAAGGGGGGTGTTATGGCCACAACAAATGGTAACACACTGGGAGAACCAATTATCTATGTTATAGAGAATCTAAGGCCTTCACTTCAAATTTGGATGTTAAGCATAAGTTCAAAAAACTGTAGAAAATTTTCCAATAGTCATGAGTACCACAATAATTCCCAGTGTCTAAAAGATATAAACCAATTTTCAAGGACTTTGCATCTAACATATCTTTTTCCTAGAGCCAATTAGTGAGGTAAATTATTTATTGGGTATAAACTTCTGTTTAGCATTGGTTTAACCATAGGTTTATATTGTTTGCAAAAAACATACATCTATATAAGTGTGTTCCTCATCCCTCTTTTCCCGACATTTCTTTGCTTCCAATAAACGACCGTAGCCCCGACGAATTTGCCTCGGTACTATACAAGAATATCCTTGTTGTCAGAGAGAATTCATTGCCCCGACGGGTCTACTTTCACTTCCCACACTATTAATAGTTCTTTCAACATCCTTTTATTTCAAAGTGATTCTCACCCTTTTAGATTTAGTATATAGATATTGCTTATTCAAATAGGGTGTAAAGGAAGCGGGGTGGTACAAGAGTTACTTTGATTTGCTAAGTAGATGTTATGTATTTGAGTTTAACCAATAGGTTTCTCCAATAACCATCATAGTATTAGCGAACTGATTAATGTGAGGTTGATGGAGCTCAAAGAAAAATGCATATAGACACTTTCCTCTACTCATGGATTATTCTGCTACTCTAGTTGGAACATGTGTTCTGCCACAACCATCAGTCAATATCCAAAGCTGAGAACTTCATATGAATAATATATATAGAGAATCCCACATTTTAATGACTTGTAAGAATAACTTTAGTGCATAACTAGAAGTGAACCAACCCCACATTCACACTTGGAAATTAATCTATAGGCCCTATGAGGGGATCAAAATAGTCTAAGAAATATCAATGGCCAAATTGAAAGATAAAATCCAATTTGTACAAGTGGAAAGCAAGAGATGAAGCTAACTAGATTATGAAAAGATAATAAAACTAACTAATTGAAACCTAAAACTGAAAGACCAGTCACTAAGATGAAATGAAATCAGCTAAAAAGTAAGAAAGGGACCTAACAAGTTAGGATAATCCTGGAACAACAACAGAATACAAAGGTATCTTGATGCGGCTCTAGGAATTGGGATAAGTGAAAAGTTTCGTTAGATTAACTCTACGCGCAAGACAAGATAAGGTCCATCCAATTTTTTTTTGTAGTTCAAAATGAATAGTTAAGAAATTGAAAGAAAATGGGCAAGGTAATGAATATGAGTGATCATGTAAACTTATACCCAATTTAGCTCCTCATTTTGATGGGTTAGAACTTTCTTGGGTGGCAATGAATTGGACTCTCGAAATGATGAGAAGTAAAAATCCGATAGATTTACGAATAAGATTTGACAAGAATTGACATCCTCTAAAAACTTACTACCATAGATAAGGTTTAAGTAAAGCAAAGTTTTGGAAATGCAAGATTTTGAACCAATTACATCAAGGTATTCAATACTTCTTTGACTATGAACTTGAAACACTCCAACAATTTTATCATCCAGACCTGATGGGATAAATTAAAAATGTTCAAAGAAGAAGGTAAAATTATGTACAGATTGAATCGAATGGGTGGATTGTAGAAACAAAAATAACAATTGAAAATGTCAGTCATGAGAAAAAATGTTAGTTTGAAAGATCAGCCTGAAAAACAAGCAACATCATAAAAATCATGATGAACATCCTCAGAGAGTGTTTTCAGTGAAACCCATGGAAAAAGTTAGGGGAGATAGCTCAACCATTTGGACAGAGCCCATTAAGTATATTCTCAGTGAGAATATCTCAATAAATAAAGTCAGGGAAGAATGATTCAACAAAATGATAAAACAAAAATTTATGATCTAATTTACCCACGACATTTTATATCCACATGATGAAATAATTTAAATTCAACCCTCTACCTATCAGCATAGTTTGATGGATATGCTCAACAAAATTGATTTTTGGTTTATTTATGTGGAAAAACCTTTAATCCCATACACCTCGGGTGGAGTTTTATTACAACAATATTTTGAAAGTGTATGGATTTCAATCTTAGAATATGCATTAGTATCCTTGGTCAAGGTATTCACTTCCTCTCTGTCACCAAATATGAACATTAATTCCCAATACCCAAATGATTGTGACATTCCTCTATGGTGAGGTAAGAGAGCACTACCTTGTTATGGAGGAAATCAAATCAATCAAATATATAATAGGAGCAACTTTATGTTAGTAATTCCAGAGTATGAAAAGGGTAATTTGCATTTAGGTTGTAATAGATATTAGGTATGACATCGTTATCAATTAGTGGGACTAGGAATGAATCACTAATCCATCATAAGTTGATGCTCAGTTAGATGATGCCCAAAAATATCGTGTAAAGAACTCAAAGAAGGCAAATTTAGATTGGTACTTCCCTAGGCATGTAAGGGGGAATGTCTACGGTTGTTGGTCATACTAGTCCTTGTCTAAACCTAATATCATACAAGAAGAAATGAGTAAGCTTTTCATTCAAGTCAAATTATACCTTAAATGACCAATACCCAAAACTAATATTAATCTAATGTAAGACATTAGCATGAATCTTAGGGGAAAGAGAAAATATTTGAAAAGTTGTTCTTTAGCAATCCTATGTGCTAATATGTTGACCAAACATGGGCAGATGTAGAAACATAGCTCTAGTGCAATCATTCAAGTATTCATTTTCTATTCATTTAAACAGATATTAAAACCTTCTTCATGAGGACTGAGCATCAAGTATTTTCCCACAATATTTCTTTAGACACGTTTTCTTCCTATCCTAGTTCATTAGCAAAATCTATTAAAAGTAACTTGAATTTCATTTTAGCAATGAATTAATTTTCTCATGATATATGTTTGTTCTGATCCTTGGTCATGTTCATAGTATTAATAAAAATCCGATTCAAAAGTCCAATAACTCCACTTTCCATTGTATTTATCCCCCTTGGTGTTATTGATAATGATGCAAGTTATCCGAGTGATTATATTTAATGTCCTGAAAGCTAGAGGAAACTATTAATGACATGGAGGGATTGAAGACCTTCTGATTTGTGATAATTGATGAGTTAATGCTTGGCATGATGGGAAGATTTATGAGATTGATCTGATAAATTTCTCAAGCGTTCCCCCGCTAGACAAAATACGAGTTAACTTCAATGAGGCCACATATCACATAGAATTTTGAGAATATTTAAAGCCTATGGGGACACAATCTATCTCTTTGCTAGATAGGTTTAACATCAAAGGATTAAATATAGAACTTGATCTAACTTGAAAAACTTAAACCATGTTTGGTGTTATAGGGTTTGATTGATGGAATTCCATGGGGTATAAAGTTCAAAAGATTCATAAGTTACATTCCGCAAGGGTTTATATCATGAAAAATTATAATCCAGGCTTAGGTGAAAACAAAAGTTGGAAAGTCCAGGTCGACAATTTATAAATTGCATCGATAGCTTCCACTATGGTGTTTACAACCCCAATAATTTGACTGATTTCAACATTCCTATAGTGACAATATAAGAGGATAACTAAGCCATGTCAAAATTTAAATTAATCAACCATATGACCAGAATAATCAATCCAAAATTAGAAAATCCAATGTATGGAAAGAAGCTCCCAAGCAAAGATTAGGTTTGAAAGCTCCATTGATTTGCAGGATGGGGTTAAATATTTAGTCATCCAAGAGCTTGTGAATAAAACAATTAATCCCAGGAAATACTTGTTGATGTTCATATTGGTCACAATCCCAACAACAACCTCACGGGGATAAACTATCCCCCTGTGTGTTTACAAATGTGGTACTCCTTTGTTATAGTCTAAAAAATGTGGCTTGATGTTCTTTGAAGAATAGGTGAATACTAAAAAGTAAACCCTAATCTTTATTGCTTGGAATAAAATACAAAAATACTATTCAAGTATAAAATAATATTCACATGAAAAGTTCATCAAAGAAGGACTAGGAATATTTTAAACACTGAAATAACATATATACAAAATATTTAAAAGATTATTTCATTCAAAACATAAATGAATATGATAGGTGAACTTAAAAAATCTCCTACTCAAAAACTCAGAGTTTGAGAAATCATTAAAGTTTAACCCCAAAATAGTTCTCTGGGGAGTTTAAAAAATAACAATATGTTTACAATAAATTTAAAAGTTTGTGTTTGTCCAAATGGATTAGGATGGGGATATTGTGGACCATAAAATAAAATTGAATAGGGTTGGACGTGAAAGAAGAGAAAGGAAACGATCAAATATCGATTATGGGTTCTCAAAAAATGAAAATACACAACTGGATGATTTTTGAACGAGAGGTATGAAGAATAAGAGATTATGAAAGGTGACAAGTTTACTTCCTATGATGGATTCTCTCTAGTTATCTTCTTTCTGATGTGCCTTTTGTATTCTCTTTTGTTGGAATTCCATGATTGTTTGCAACTACCTCTTCTTGATCTAGTTCTGTTATTTTAGTTAAGGTCTTTTTTAACCAATTCTCAATATACTCTCTCATTGGTGCAACAATTAATTCTTGCCTTACTTATATGTCAAATAACGAACTTTCCAGATCTTTGAATCCCTTTGAAAGTTGGTGTAGTATATCCTCAATATCTTCATTTTTGTTTACATAAATAAACAACCAAATTTTTACTTATATTTCAGAATACTCGGTCAGGCTATTAAATATCTCAGCTGATGCAATCTTCAACATGTCCAATTTTTCTTCAAATTTTTCTTTTGACATAAGCATGGAATTTAATATTAGTTTTGGGTCTTCAACATCTCTAGTTGATCCAACTAAATCCAATTCAATCAATTTTAAGTACAACTCTCCTCTTTTGACACTTATAATATCACAATCAACTAACATTTATTTTAGACTTTTTATTATTTTTATCCAACATGCCTTGAGTTGCTTTATGCGAATTGGGGAAGGCAAGTCCTCTTATTTTCCCATGTACTCAATAAAACTTGAAACTTTTGCGACAAAGGTGGAAAAAAACCCTTTATAAAATTCTTTGTCATTTTCTATATCAACCTAAAGTTATTTTCTTAAGTTTTTCATACTTGATCCCAATGAGACAAAGTTATTTTTCAATTCCCATGTCTCGAGAATAAGAGACATTATTTTCTTGATGTTTTCTCCAACAAGCCTTCTAATAGCAGCGAGTAAACTTGATGTTCCTCTTACTCTGGAGCTAGATTCCAATGTTCCATCAAGACTCTTCCAAGGCTGCATTGTAGCAATTGGGATGGAAAATATAGGTGGGGGCATTAAATCACTCTCTAGTTATTTTATTGTGTCCTTTAGAGTGGACTTTTCATTCTTAATTTCTCCAACTAACACTTTGAGGGCTTCTCATGTAGCTTCATGAATATGTACAATTATGGGATATATAACTCCATTGAAGTTGAGTTCTGAGCTCAATTTTCCTTGAACCTGTTATTTTTTGAATGAACTCTTTCAATAACCAATTTCTTTGAAATTTTGTCTAACATGGCATTATGCAGAATCAAGGATCCTTCTTCAAATAGAATTGGCTCTTGGGTGGCCAATTTTTTGGCAACTTCTCTACTCTCCTGAATCCTTTTCTCTTCATATGGGAATTCAATATCTTCAATGTTCACATCAAGATCCATATATTCAAGAACACTATCTTATTTAGGTACGATCTCACTTCCTCCTTCCTTATTTTTCCCTCTTTTCCTTTTACTCGTCACTAGGAGTTTATGGCGTCTTTCGACACTTCCCTTACGAGGGTTCTATTCACCTCCATCATTAGAATTGTCTTTTGAAGATTTCATTTGTTCATGAACTTCAGACTGAGATTTTTGTTTGGGTAGGCAACATTTTTTAGAAGTATTAGGAGACCATGAACTCCTCTCATTCAAGAATCTTCAATGTTGTCTATGTTGATCAATGGAAATTGTTGGTGCAATATTGAGACCAGGTTTCTCTAAGGTTTCCAAATAAAGGCATTGTTTGTTGGATTACTGAGAGGGGGGGGGGGGGGGGGGGA
>SNQJ01S0039166.1:21498-69323 GCA_010110895.2 Picea sitchensis
TGAATCAGTAATAGAGAAATTTAATCATTTTTTAACTATACAATCCAAGTGTTATATCAATGTAGCATTATGATCCAATAAATGTAGAGTAAATAAGCAATGAAAAAATGAACAATCATACACATACACAGTACACCAGTTTTTTACGTGGAAACCCAAAGCGGGAGAAAACCACAGAATGTTTTTTCTTAAATGTCTTGAAGAATAACATTCATTGGAAGCACCGACTTCCTTTGTTTTCTAACTACAACTGGAAGGAGGCTCCAACCCCTTATTTTATTAGCCTACAACCTGAGGGAATATCCAACTCTCCAATTCGCTAGCTACAACCAGAAGGAGGCTACAACCCCCTATGTTCTTCGGCTACAACTAGAAGGTGGCTACAACCACCTGTTCTTGCCCCATCCAACCGCCCTGAAGTATAAGTAGAATGATGGAACCACTTTCACACTATCACTATGAGATATATCATTGTAAACCTCTACCAATAAACCTGAGCCATGCATCATCCATGCATCAACCTTTACCTCAACCTGTAATCAACCTATACCATAAACAAGTGCATCAACCATGCACCAACCTATACCAACCAACCTGTAATCAATCTGTACCATAAAAAAGTGCATCAACCATGCTCCAACTTGTACCTCAACCTGTACCATGAACAAGTGCATCAACCATGCTCCAACTTGTACCTCAACCTGTACCATGAACAAGTGCATCAACCATGCACCAAACCTATACAAACAACCTGTCACAACAACTTGTCCAAACAACCTATCACAACAACCTGTCTCATCAATTTTATCAACCAAATCAGATCTACTCATCAAGATCAATCACCAATAAAACTCTCAAAGATGTGAATCAACCAAGTATAACACAACAACTCATAATCATCACCAAGATCAATATGTGCTTCTAATAATATAAGTATGCTACATCATCCATAAACCATGTGTCAACAATACTACTAACAAGTGCCTCCAAGCATGTACCAAGTATGTACCAATCATGTATCAACTAATCATCAACTATGACTCATCAATATGTGCCAATCATGTATCAACTACTCATCAACTATGACTCATCAATATGTACCAACATCATCAACTATACACCTCATGTATGTGCCAACTCATAAACTACTTGTCTCAACCATGTACCCGACATGTACCTCAACCAAATGCCCTCATCAATTTCATCATCCAAATATGATTTGTAACTATGTAATAGACCTGGTGTATATGATCACATTCCTGCAAATCTTCCTTAATTTTAACAACAAGAGACTAGCATTTTCATCAAACTTTTCTTTAGTCTCACATGACTAGTTTTGGATTAGTCAACAACCCTAACTTGAAATAATCATAACTTTGTACATTTAATGAATAAATATATGAAACTGATACACAATGTTCTTCATTGTGTTTTGTGCAATTAATACAGGTGTCACTACTTGGAACCTCTCAGAAAAGGAGTTATAGAAAAAATGGCATACCCTGTTGAATTTTGGCTTATTTTAGAGAGTAACCTTGTAGAGCGTGCCCCGCGCAGAATATTTTTTGAATCGATCTGAAACTATTAAAAAACATACTACAGACTATACTATAAACAAAACATTTTTTTTTACTGAATTGGGATCTGTTATGAATAATTTATGACATTTTTACCCGAAACACTTGTTTTAGACTAGTTTCAGGACTAGCCACAAACCCTATTTTCCACGGAGTGTAAATCCAAAAATAAAATGAGCCACAGGATGAATGTTTTACCACATATACTTGGATATGTTTAATAAATGGCATAGCAATTTAAAGGTCTGAATCATTCTAGAAAAAAAGTTATTGTGAAAATGGTGAGATGACCTGTAAATAACATACCTTAGAAAGCATCATCAAAAGAATTTATCCTTCCATGAATTTTCGCCTTCTTTTCTTCACCTTTCCTCAGAAATTTGGCTTAAATATCCTTTGGTTACCTCGTAAACCTATAGATATTCAATATGCTCAAGTGTATCTTAAATGAGAGAGCCTTGTCTCTTATTTATACTCTCCAAGTAGCTTCCTTGAAAACATTTTCTAGGTCACTTTGCCCACTTTCCTTATTTTGGGGTTAACTCACTTCTAGTTTATCCATTAAATTTATTATTGAAATAATTTATTTTGTATTCACTTTGAATTATAATACACTCATCACTTCACTTTATAATTTACCTTTTAAAATCTCTTAAACCACTTTGACTACTTTGACCTTTTGGGGCTTCTAGATGACAAGATAACATTCATGCTTATAACATTCATGCTTATACTCTTTATCAATGTTTCTATCTCTCCCCATGGAAAAGGGTATCTCCCTTTGGGGCTTCTCCCCCTAACTGAACTCTCCTTGGGGCTTCTCCCCCTGTCTACGTGGCTTTGATTTTTCTTTGTGTTTATAATCCTTTGATTACTCTCTTTCCCTTCATATGAATAATATCTCCCCCTTTGATAAAGAGTATCACTCTGAAGTCCTATCACTCATTCTTCCCTTGTGACAATCACTCCCCTTGGAAACATGCCTCTATTCTCTCTCTCCAAGCATTTACCTTTCGCATTTGATAAATCTCTCCCCCTTTGTCCTATTTATGGTGTTTCCTCCTGTACATATAAGACATATAATATAAGAATTCAAAATTATTCATTTTGGAGTAGAAATTACTCCTTGTCTCTGGTGAAGATATTCAAAGGCTTCCCATGGAAGTCATTTTGTAAAGATGTCTGCCACTTGTTCTTTTGTGCCCACATACTCAACTCTAATGTTGTTTTCTACAACCTGCTCCCGTAGAAAGTGATACTTGATTGGAATGTGCTTCGTCTTGAAGTGCATTACGGGGTTCTTTGAGATACTGATGGTGTTGTTATTATCACAATAGATTGGAATGGGCTCATCATACTCAACCTGTATATCTGTCAGAGTTTGTTTCATCCAAAGACTGTGTACAACATGATGCTGCTGCAATATACTCTGCCTCGGTTGTAGATAAAGATATTGATGATTGTTTCTTACTTATCCATGATACTAAACACTCACCCAAGTAGAACGTTGCTCCATTGGTGCTTCTTCGGTCATCAATACAACCTACCCATTCTGCATCTATGTAGGCAATAAGTGATAGATCATTTCCTTTTGGATACCATAATCCAATCTCTTATGTTCCTTTGAGATATCTGAAAATCCTCTTCACTGCTAATACATGTGATTCCTTTGGTGCTGCTTGAAATCGTGCCATCTGTCCAACTGCATGCATTACATCTAGTCTGGATGTTGTCACATATAGTAAGCTACCAATTATTGACCTGTATTGCCTCTGGTCTGTAGAATTTGAATCGTCATCTTTTCTCAACTTACAACTGGTTTGCATAGGAGTGGTAATTGGTTTGCAATCTTCCATTCTGAACCTCTTTAGCATTTCTCTGATATACTTAGTTTGAGAAATAAAAATTCCTTGGTTTCTTTGACATATATGAAGACCCAAAAAAAAGGATAGTCCTCCAAGTAATGACATTTCAAATGCATTATGCATATCCTTTGCAAATTTCTGGCTTAACCTGTCATTAGTACTTCCAAAACAATATCATCAACATAAATTTCAATTAATAAAATATTACCTTGAGTTACCTTGATGTAGAGGTTATTGTTTGCGCTTCTTTTATATAGTTTGTAGGGAGTTTTGTCATTGTTGTTTCTGAGAATTACTCTATTTTGAATGTGAGTTGATGTATGCACTACATGTTTCCAAAAAATATCTATCAATTTGGAATACATTAGCATTGTTCGAGCCATTTCCTGTGTAATTATCATCCATTATAATAATGTTCATTTTTATTTGAACTGCTCTCTGAACCAATATATGAATCCATTATGTCGTCCATGATCATATATCTATCCAAACCTGCCAAGTGTTCTTACGAATCCATCTCTGTCCATACTATCCAAGACTCTACTTACGCAATTGTCCATAATGCTGACCCATTTATCACTATACTATCATGAAGTCTTGATTAATATATCAAACTGTACTTCTGCTAATTGATTTCTCTGAATCTATCTTCTCAAACTCTGCAAGCTGATCGAAGGATGGTTTTTTGGTCAGTGACAGTTATCGCATAGACTCCCCCTGTCTAATATTCATATTACTTGGGAGTCTCTAAGTCGGATGGATCGGAACAATTCCTACTCTGATGTGTATTCATCATCATATTCATTGGTAGATTCATAATCATCTTCATTGGTAGATTCATTATCTCTCTGAGCTCTAACTTATTTCTTTCTATCTATGGATTCATCTTTCACTACGATGCCTGAAAGTACAATCTCTTGAACCTGTTCCTTATTTACCTATCCTTCCTTTCTTTCAGATATTTTCCAAACCTTTCTATATCTGACATCTTTCCTTTTCTCTGTAGAATTTTCTTCATCTCCTTTTATTGTCAATCTTGCAATCTCTAGTACCTGGTCTTTGTTCACCTGTTCTTCTTGTTTTCTTATCCATACTTTCTTATATCTGATATCAATATTCTCTTTCATGGAGGTATCGATCATGCGTCTATAATCATTGGCTATGTGTCCATAGTTATTACATGTAACACTCAATGTTACGTGCGACCACATAGGCACGGTTTGCTTGAACATTTCTTTTATAATCTCTGCAATCTGCAACCTTATGTCCAAAGTTAGTACAATAAAAACAATGACCATAAAATAAATTTTCATACCTGGGAGTGAATGACCTTCTTTGTGGCGTAGTCCTTCTGAATTTTTTCCTTGACTGATCATGATCATGATTGAATATTATTTATGGCTTGAACATGGATGGTATTCTTGAAGATGTATCTTCAATAGTTTTCTTAGATTTTGGTTGACCATGATTCCTTCCTTTGAGTACTTCTACATAACTTGTTCTATTTTCTTCGTTCTTCTTTTCTAGCAATGTAGAGTGCTTCTCTTCATTCTCTACAACTGATGTGGATGTTTCTGTCTCTTCAACGTTCTTGTTGAGATTGACGATTTTGGCTCTTAGTGTGACAACTTTCTCTTCAAGATTATCAACCTCTTCTTCTTTCTTCATTATCTGAGACTTCATGACCTCTTTTGTTCTCTTTGATTCTTCAAGTTGGATTTTCAATGTAATTATTTATTCTTCCTGTCTTCTCTCTTCTTGACCAAACTCTTCCTCAAGTTGGTTTAAGTCATTGGTTCTTTCCTTGAGATGATCCATCAGTATCTTTTCTCTCTTTTCTGCTTCTTCCTTTGTGCTCCTATGTTGGCTTCTAAACATTTATTTTGATATTCTAGAGTTTCTTCAATTCTTCTGGCCTCTTCTAGTTGAGCTCTTAAATTCTTGATGACCTGCTGAACTTTTTCGGAACCTTGAACACTTTTCTTTTGCTTCATCAATTCTTTCTTGGATGACTTGTTTTCTTCTCTTTCTTTCCTTAAATATTTAATTGCACTGATCAATTTTTCTCTGTAATCAACTTATGCTTCATCATACTCTTCCTCTTCTGAATATGTCTGACATGATGATCATATTTCTTCTTTTTCTGTATCTACATGTTCTTTGCCATTTTCTGAATCTGCGATGGGTGAAGAATATATGTCATGTAACTTATCCCAAAGTTCTTTGGCTGATGAACATTTACCAACCTTTTCTCTTATCGGTTTAGGTAATCCTTCCCAGATGAAATCCATTGTTATTTTGTTATTCTTCTTCAATTCCTTCTTGGTAGCAGTCTTTTCCCTTTTTGAACTATCATATCATGTAATAACTGATAGCCAAATACAATGTCCTTGTGCATGTCAAAATACTTTCGTCCTTGTTCTCCACATATCATACTTAAAACCATTCTGACCATTAAACATTGGTATTCCATTCTCATAATAATCCATGATCTCCTTCCAGTGGTTAAACTATTTCCTGAAGGAACCTCACTCTAATACCAATTGTTGGATTACTGAGAGGGGGGGTGAATCCGTAATAGAGAAATTTAATCCTTTTTTAACTATACAATCCAAGTGTTATATCAATGTAGCATTATAATCCAATAACTGCAGAGTAAATAAGCAATGAACAAATGAACAATCATACACATACACAGTACACCAGTTTTTTACGTGGAAACCCAAAGTGGGAGAAAACCACGGAATTCTTTTTCTTATGTGTCCTAAAGAATTACATTCATTGGAAACACCAACTTCCTTTGTTTTCTAGCTGCAACTAGAAGGAGGCTCCAACCCCCTAGTTTCTCAGCCTACAACCTGAGGGAAGATCCAACTCCCCAATTCTCTGGCTACAACCAAAAGGAGGCTACAACCCCCTATGTTCTTCGGCTACAACCACATGTCCTTTCCCCGTCCAACCACCCTAAAGTATAAGTAGAATGATGGAACCACTATCACACTATCACTGTGAGATATATTGTTGTAAACATGTACCAATAAACCTGAACCATGCATCAACCTTTACCTCAACCTGTAATCAACCTGTACCATAAACAAGTGCATCAACCATGCACCAAGCTGTATCAACCAACCTGTAATCAACCTGTACCATAAAAAAGTGCATCAACCATGAACCAACTTGTACCTCAATCTGTACCATGAACAAGTGCATCAACCATGCACCAAACCTGTACAAATAACATGTCACAACAACCTGTCACAATAACTTGTCCAAACAACCTATCACAACAACCTATCTCATCAATTTTATCAACCAAATCAGATCTACTCACCAAGATCAATCACCAACACAACTGTGAAATATGTGCATCAACCAATTATAACACAACAACTCATAATCATCACCAAGGTCAATATGTGCTTCTAATAATACAAGTATGCTACATCATCCATAAACCATGTGTCAACAATACTACTAACAAGTGCCTCCAAGCATGTACCAAGTATGTACCAATCATGTATCAACTACTCATCAACTATGACTCATCAATATGTACCATCATCATCAACTATACACCTCATGTATGTGCCAACTCATCAACTACTTGTCTCAACCATGTACCCGACATGTACCTCAACCAAATTCCCTCATCAATTTCATCATCCAAATATGATTTGTAACTCTGCAATAGACCTGGTGTATATGATCACATTCCTGCAAACCTTCCTTAATTTGAACAACAAGAGACTAGCATTTTCATCAAACTTTTCTTAGTCTCACATGACTAGTTTTGGATTAGTCAACAACCCTAACTTGAAATAATCATAACTTTGTACCTGTAATGAATAAAGATCTGAAATGGATACACAATGTTCTTCAGTGTTTTTTATACAATTCCTCCTGGTGTCACTACTTGGAACCTCTCATAAAACGAGTTATAGCAAAAATGGCATACCCTGTTGAATTTCGGCGTATTCTAGAGAGAGACCTTGTAGAGAGTGCCCCGCACGGAATATTTTTTGAATCGATTTGAAAATGTTACAAAACATACTAAAGAATTTACTCTAACCAAAAAAAATTGTTTTACTTAATTGAGATATTTTATGAATAATTTATGACATTTTTACCCGAAACAACTGTTTTAGACTAGTTTCAGGACTAGCCACAAACCCTATTTTCCACGGAGTGTAACTCCAAAAATAAAACGACCCACAAGATAAAAAATTTACAACATATACTTGGATATGTTTAATAAATGGCATATCTTTTTCATGGTTTGAATCATTCTAGAAAAAACGTTATTGTGAAAATGGTGAGATGATCTGTAAATAACATACCTTAGAAAGAATCATCAAAACAATTTATCCTTCCTTGAATTTCGGCCTTGTTTTCTTCACCTTCCCTCAGAAATTAGGCTTATATATCCTTTGGTTACCTTAGACACATATAGATATTCAATATTCTCAAGTGTATCTTAAATGAGAGAGCCTTGTCTCTTATTTATACTCTCCAAGTAGCTTCCTTGAAAACATCTTCTAGGTCACTTTCCCCATTTTCCTTATTTTAGGGTTAAATCACTTCTAGTTTATCCATTAAATTTATTATTGAAATAATTTATTTTGTATTCACTTTGAATTATAATACACTCATCACATCACTTTATAATTTACCTTTTAAAATCTCTTAAACCACTTTGACTACTTTGACCTTTTGGGGCTTCTAGATGACATATGAGGGTCCTCCAACTTCGTAAGGCCATAACTCTCAAACTGTGAGGAGTTATGTGATGTTCCACATACCACCAGAAATGGATTGACATATAATATCCCTATAGAATATTATTACCTGAAAATATATCAAAACTCATACCGTTATCCATCAAACAAACTTGGGTCCATTACCCAAACTTGGGTTCTCCAACTTCTCATGGTCATAACTCTCTAACCGTGAAGATTTATGTGACGTTACACATACCACCTGAAATGGCATGACAAGCACTATCCATCTAGGATAGTTTCACTGAAAAATTCATTGACCTTCATCTCATTATTCCACAAATAAGCATGGGTTCTCTAACCATACTTCTAGGATAAATCAATCCGCAAAGCGTCTTCCCGTGAGGGCTTTCACCATAAGGGGACCACTTTGGAGTTCATCCATTTGTACTGATTTTCAACCATGACAAGAAAATAATGATTCATCTTTACATCAAACAAACTTGGGTCCATTACCCAAACCTTTGTGCTACTGGAATACACTACCGTACTTTCTCCAAGGGTTGGCATCAATCACTAAGGGTTGTCATCAATCTACAATATCACTCTCCAATAGTTGACATCAATAAAAACCAACAATCCATACCAACTATCCATCAACCTAAGCCAATTGTCTAACACTTTTATAGTTTAGATATGTCTGCATTCTCATCCTTTTGCGAGGGAAATAAATCTCACCCGAGGCGTAGCAAAGATTTGGATAATGAAGTGAGTCAGAGAGAACACAACATCAAAATTACCTTAACATTAATTAGATACATTTATCAGAACCTAAATATATCCATAAACACTTATCAAATACTTAACCAGGCGAGAAAGAAACAATTGCACGACATAACCATGCATTCATACACATCATATCAAATCATTACAACGAGAAATTTTAGGGCCCAAAAAATTCCATTATATTATCAACAATACCATCAACTATCTTAGAAAATGTCTACATGACTCATGCATCATCCTTTGCAACATGATCTAACCCTAAAATTCCCACTATAGACTCAATATTTGATTATGGAAGCATAATGTTCCCAACAAAATCCATTACAATATCTTATCAAGTATGACTCAATCCAATCCCTTTTCCTGTTACATAGCTCCATATTTATATTTTTCCCTTGGTCGCTTCTTGGATTCTTTAATCCATTACTTTTTGAGCTTTTCCCTACTAGCGCTTGATGTTCTTGGCCTTTTTCACTGCTCATCCAACTAGCACATGGCACTTTTGGTTGTCTCCGCTGGTATTATACTTTCAGTTCTCTCGGTGTTATTCTAACTATTTTACGCTACTTCTTTATGTTCCAACTGGCATTCGTCTCTTTCCTAAAAACTTCAGCATCTCCAAAAATGGAGGACCCAATAGGCCCTGACCACAGTCGTTGACTCACCCCGAGTCAACCTTCCTCTTCCTTACTAGGGATTCCTTCAAACGAAGGGCCAATATCTAGAATGACCTACACTACTTGTTGTCGGAAGGTGTCATACTGCTCCACCTAGCCCTACCACTTCTACACCAAAATGGAGACTCCCACAATGAGTTCCTACACAGATGCAATATCATTCTATGTAGGATTATTGGCTAACAGTTTTTGCACTCCCCCTCTGCAGCTGAATCCAATTGTTGAATCTTGACATAGGTATCCTAAACTGCAGGCTTGAAATCCCCAAGTTCTTTCTTTACAACTCGAGTGGTCTCGTAAATTCCATTGAGTCGCTCATTAGCTTCTTTGATCTCCATGAAATTTTCCTGATGTGCAATAGGGTCAGTGATCGCTTGAACCTCCTTGTTCATCTAATCGATTTGAATCTAGAGATCTATTATGGGATTATTCCTCCTTTCTAAGAAACTGACCCAGTCATTGACCATGTCAAATAGTTGGCTACACTCACTAGCCCGATGATGAAGGGAAGAATGAACTGTGTTTCCTTCAACAATAACCTCAATGATCTTCTCGAGCATGGCATTAGGATGCTCCTACTCCTTAAGAAAAATTGCTTCTAGCTATTGTTGTAGAGTGATTGTTCTCCCTACTAAATGTGACCATGCCTCTTCCATAATCTAAACCTGATGCATTGGTGCAACCTGGGTAATATCCTCAGGAATCTCAAGAGCAACCTGCCTGAGTGTGGGATAGATTTTAAGCACATACACCTCGGGTGAAGTTTTAATAAAATAATATTTTGAAAGTGTATGGATTTCAATCTTGGAATATGAATTAGTATCATTGGTCAAGGTATTCATTATCTCTTTGTCACCAAATGTGAACATGCATTCCCAATGCCCAAATTATTGTGACATTCCTCTGTGGTGAGGTAAGAGAGAATTACCTTTTTATGGAGGTAATCAAATCAATCAAATATATAAGAGGAGAAACTTTATGTTAGTAATTCCAAGTATGAAAAGGGTAATTTTAATTGAGGTTATAATAGATATCAGGTATGGCATCATCATCAATTAGTGGGACTAGGAATGAATCACTAATCCATCATAATTTGATGCATAGTTAGATGATGCCCAAAAATATCTTGTAAAGAACTCAAATAAGGCAACTTTAGATCGGTACTTCCCTAGGCATGTAAGGGGGAATGTCTTTGGTTGCTAGTCATTCTAGTCCTTGTTTAAACCTAATATAATATGAGAAGAAATGAGTAATCTTGCAGTTCAAGTCAAATTATACCTTAAATGACCAATCCCCAAAACTAATATTAATTTGATGTCAAACATTAGCATTAATCCTAGGGGAAAGATAAAATATTTGAAAAGTTGTTCTTTAGCAATCCTATGTTCTAATATGTTGACCAAACATGAGTAGATGTAGAAACATAGTGCTAGTGAAATCATTCAAGTATTCATTTTCTATTCATTTAAACAGATCTTAAAACCTTCTTCATGAGGTCAGAGCATCAAGTATTTTTCCTACTCCTTAAGACAAATGGATTCTAGCTATTTTTGTAGAGTGTTTGTTCTCCTTGCTAAATGTGGCCATGCCTCTTCCATAATCTAAACCCGATGCACTGGTGCAACCTGGGTAATATCCTCAGGAAGCTCAAGAGAAACATGCATGAGTGTGGGCCATATTTTAAGCACATACACCACGAGTGAAGTTTCAGTAAAATAATATTTTGAAAGTATATGGATTTCAATCTTGGAATATTCATTAGTATCCTTGGTCAAGGTATTCATTACCTCTCTATCACCAAATGTGAACATGCATTCCCAATACCCAAATTATTGTGACATTCCTCCATGGTGAGGTAAGAGAGCATTACCTTTTTATGGAGGTAATCAAATCAATCAAATCTATAAGAGGAGAAACTTTATGTTAGCAATTCCAGAGTATGAAAAGGGTAATTTTCATTAAGGTTATAATAGATATCAGGTATGACATCATCATCAATTAGTGGGACTAGGAATGAATCACTGATCCATCATAAGTTGATGCACAGTTAGATGATGCCCAAAAATATATTGTAAAGAACTCAAAGAAGGCAACTTTAGATCGATATTTCCCTAGGAATGTAAGGAGGAATGTCTTCGGTTACTGATCATGCTAGTCCTTGTGTAAACCTAATATCATACGAGAAGAAATGAGTGAGATTGCAATTCAAGTCAAATTATACCTTAAATGACCAATCCCCAAAACTAATATTAATTTGATGTCAGACATTAGCATTAATCATAGGCAAAAGAGAAAAGATTTGCAAAGTTTCTCTTTAGCAATCCTATGTTCTAATATGATAACCAAACATGAGTTGATGTTGAAACACAGTGCTAGTGCAATCATTCAAGTATTCATTTTCTATTCATTTATCCTATCTTAAAACCTTCTTCATGAGGACAGAGCATCAATTATTTTCCCACAATATTTCTTTAGATATGTTGTTTTCTTCCTATCCTAGTTCATTAGCATAATATATTAAAAGTAACTTGAACTTCATTTTAGAAATGAATTAATTTTCTCATGATATTTGTTTGTTTCCAATCCTTGGTCATGTTCATAGGATAAATAAAAACTCTATTCAAAATTCCAATAACTCCACTTGCCATTGTATTTATCCCCCTTGATGTTAATGATAATGATGCAAGTTATCTGGTTGATTATATTTAATGTCCTAAAATATAGAGGAAACTATTGATGACATGGAGGGATTGAAGACCTTTTGATTTGTTTAATGCTTGGCATGATGGGAAGATTTATGAGAATGATATGATAAAGTTCTAAAGCGTGCCCCCAATAAACAAAAGACGAGTTAACTTCTCTGAGGCCACATATCACATAGAATTTTGAGAATATTTAAAGCCTATGGGGATGCAATATATCTCTTTGCTAGATATGTTTTCCACCAAAGAATTAAATATAGAACCCGATCCAAGTTGAAAAACTTAAACCCCATTTGGTGTTATGGGGTTCGATTGATGGAATTCCATGGGGTATAAATATCAATAGATTCATAAGTTACATTTTGCAAGGGTTTATATTGTGAAAAATTATAATACATGCTTAGGTTAAAACAAAATTTGGAAAGTCGAGGTGCACAATTTAGAAATTTCATTGATAGATTCCATTAAGGTGTTTACAACCCCAAGCATTTGATTGATTTCAACATTCCTATAGTGACGATATAAGATGATAAATAAGCCATGTCGAAATTTAAATTAATCAAACATATGACCAGAATAATCGATCCAAAATTATCAAATCTAATGGATGGAAAGAAGCTCCCAAGAAAAGATTAGTTTTGAAAGCTCCATTGATTTGTAGGATGGGGTTAAATATTTAGTCAACCAGGAGCTTGTGAATAAAACAATTAATCCCAGGAAATACGTGTTGATGTTCAGATTGGTCACAATCCCAACAACAACCTCATGGGGATAAAATAGCCCCCTATGTTTTTACAGAGGTGGTACTCCTTTGTTATAGTCTGAAAAATGTGGTTTGATGTTCTTTAAAGAATAGGTGAATACTAAACAGTAAGCCCCAATATTTATTGCTTGGAATAAAATAAAAAAAATATTGTTCAAGTATAAAATAATATTCACATGAAAAGTTCAGGAGAGAAGGACTAGGAATATTTTAAAGACTGAAATAACATATATACAGAATATTATACAAAGATAAGTAAACCATAATATGAAAATGAAACATTCCTTTCATCCATGACATCATAATAAGGCTTGGTCACATTCATAAGATAGAAAAATATGAGTCCACAATACAAATAACTTTAAAAGAGTATTTCATTCAAAACATAAATGAATATGATAGGTGAACTTAAAAAATCTCCTACTCAGAAACTTAGAGTTTGAGAAATCATTAAAGTTTCACCCCAAAATAGTTCTCTAGTGAGTTTAAAAAATAATAATCTGTTTACAACAATTTTAAAAGTTTGCATTCATCCAAATGGACTAGGATGGGGATCCCGTGGACCATAAAAGAAAATTTAGTAGGGATGGACCTGAAAGAAGAGAAAGGAGACGATCAAATATCAGTTATGGGTTCTCAAAAACATAAAATATACAACTGGATGATTTTTGAACGAGAGGTACGAAGAATAAGAGATTATGAAAGGTGAAAATTTTACTTCTTATGATGGATTGTATCTCATTATCTGCTTGTTGATGTGCCTTTTTTATTCTATTTCGCTCGAATTCCATGACTGGTTGCAACTACCTCTTCTTGATCTGGTTCTGTTATTTTATTTAAGGCCTTTTTAACCAATTCTCAATATAATCTCTCATTGGTGCAACAATTACTTCTTGCCTTACTTGTATGTCAAATAACGAACTTTCCATATCTATGAAGCCCATCAAAATTTGGTTTAGTATATCCTCAATATCTTCATTTTTGTTTACATAAATAACCAACCAAATTTTTACTTCTATTTCATAATACTCGGTCAAGCTATTAAATATCTCAGTTGATGCAATCTTCAACATGTCCATTTTTTCTTCAATTTTTTTCTTTTGACATAAGCATGGAATTTAATATTAGTTTTGGGTCTTCAACATCTCTGGTTGATCCATCTTAATCCAATTCAATCAATTTTAAGTACAACTCTCCTCTTTTGACACTTATAATATCACAATCAACTAACATTTATTTTAGACTTTTTATTATTTTTATCCAACATGCCTTGAGTTGCTTTATGTGGATTGGGGAAGGCAAGTCCTCTTCTTTTCCCCTGTACTCACTAACACTTGAAAAAATTTCAACAAAGGTTGAAACAACCCCTTTATAAAATTCTTCGTCTTTTTCTATATTATCCTGAAGGTATTTTCTAAAGTTTTTCATACTTGATCCCAATGAGACAAAGCTATTTTTCAATTACCATGTCTCGAGAATAAGAGAAATTATTTTCTTGTTGTTTTCTCCAACATACCTTCTAATTGCAGCAAGTAAACTTGATGTACCTCTTAGTCTGGAGCTATATTCCAGTGTTCCATCAAGACTCTTCCAAGGCTACATTGTAGCAATTGGGATGGAAAATATAGGTGGGGGCATTAAAGCACACTCTAGTTATTTAATTATGTCCTTTAGAGTAGCATTTTCATTCTTCATTTCTCCAACTGATACTTTGATGGATTCTCTTGTAGATTCATGAATATGTACAATTATGGAAGGCATAACTCCATTAAAGTTGAGTTCTGAGCTCAATTTTCCTTGAACCTTTTATTTATGAACTCTTTCAATAACCAATTTCTTTGAAATTTTGTCAAACATGGCATTATGCAGAGTCAAGGATCCTTCTCCAATTAGAATTGGCTCTTGGGTGGCCAATTCTGTTGCAACTTCTCTACTCTCCTGAATCCTTTGATCTTCATCTGAAAATTCAATATCTTCAATGTTCACATCAAGATCCATATCTTCAAGAACAATCTCTTCTTTAGGCACGACCACACTTCCTCCTTCCTTATTTGTCCCTCTTTTCCTTTTACTGGTCACTAGGAGTTTATGGGGTCTTTCGAGACTTCCCTTAGGAGGGTTCTATTCACCTCCATCATTAGAATTATCTTTTGAAGATTTCTTTTGTTCTTGAACTTCAGACTGAGATTTTTGTTTGGGTAGGCCACTTTTTTTAGAAGTATTAGGATACCATGAAATCCTCTCATTCACAAATATTTTGTGTTGTCTATGTTGATCAATGGTACTTGTTAGTGAAAGATTGAGACCATGGTTCTCTAAGGTTTCCAGCTAAAGGCACTTCTATAGTCTAGATATGTCGATATTTTCATCCTTTTGCAAGGGAAATAAGTCTCACACGAGGCATAGAGGAGACTTGGATAATGAAGCGAGTCAGAGAGAACGCAACATCAAACTTACCTTAACATTAATTAGAAACATTTAGTATAACCTAAATATATCCATAAACACTGATCAAATACTTAACGAGATGAGAAAGAAACAATTACATGACAAAACCATAGATTCATACACGTCATATCAAATCGTTACAACAAGAAATTTTAAGGCCCAAAAAATTCCATTATATTATCAACAATACCATCAACTATCTTACAATAGGTCTATATGACTCATGCATCATCTTGTGAAACACGATCTAACCCTAAAATTCCCAGTATAGACTCAATATTCAACTGTGCAAGAATAATGTTCCCAACAAAACCCGTTACAATATCTTATCAAGGCTGACTCAATCATGTCCCTTTTCCCATTACATAGCTCCATGTTTATATTTTTCCCTTGGTTGCTTCTTGGATTCTTTAATCCATTGTTTTTTGGGATTTTCCCTGCTAGTGCTTGATGCTCTTGGAATTTTTCATTACTCGTCCAGCTAGCACATGGTGCTTTTGGTTGTCTCCATATTTATTATACTTTCAATTAGCTCACTTTTATTCTAACTATTTTTTGCTACTTTTTTATGGTCCATCTAGCATCCATCGCTTTCCTGAAAACTTCGGCATGTCCAAAAATGGAGGGCCCTGACCACAGTCAGACTCACCCAGAGTCAACCTTCCTCTTCCAAACTGTGGATTCCTTCAAATGAAGGGCCCAAATCTAGGATTACCTGCACTAATTGTTGGCGGAAGCTTTCATACTGCTCCACCCATCCCTGCCACTTCTGCACCAAAATGGAGGCTCCTGCAACTAGTTCCTACGCAGCTACAATATCAATATACGCAGGCTTAATAGATAATAGTTTATGCCACTCACCCTCTACAACTGAATCCAATTGTTGCATATTTACATAGGTATCCTAAATTTCTGCATTGTTGTAGAGTGTATGTTCTCCCTACTAAATGTGACCATGTCTCTTCCATAAGCTCAACCCGATGCACTGGCACAACCTAGGTAATATCCTCAGGAAGCTCAAGAGAAACATTCCTGAGTGTGGGCCATACTTGGAAAAACTTGTCAGAAAAAACCACAATAGTATACTCAACCAGTGTGTGCAATCCATGCTCATTCTCCCGGGATGATGATGCTACAACTATGTCTTGGCACATTTGTTTCATTTGATGGGTGAGCTCTTCATTCGTTTTCTCGATCAAAGTGATCCACTGCTCAAGGTTATCAATGGAGGCCTAGATGAGATGAAATATTTTTGGTGTAGGCCAGATCGCAAGCTCTCCACTGATGATATATGGATCTATGGGAAACCTTGAGGCAAGCGGTTAACCGTCAGTGACAGATCATTCAAACATACTGAGGGTACCAACACAGTGATGACTAGGAGAAGTAGTGTAGAAACTGCATGCAATCCTATCTCAGACCTCTGTAGAAAGTATCCTAATCACATTTGTGTGTTGTAGGAACAATTCCAGTATGGTGCGACATTGGTGTGGATCTCGTAGCATAGGTACAACATTTTCTTTCATAGAGCTCACACTATGATCAGAATCGGTGTTCTCCTAGGTATCCATAAAGTCATTTGGAGGATCTTGACTCAATTTTTCTAGCACTTAAGTGGATTTATCATCCCCTAGAGAGAGTAGATTTTAAGGTTGGGTGTCAAGTGATACATGAACCTACAGAGCTTAGGGAAAGGGGGGGGAAATGGGGATGGTGGCGCCTGTGGTTGTAGCGAAGGGGTCACTATATTCAGGATTAGTGGTGTCAAGGTGGGATTGGGCAAGGGACGATGGAGTGTTGGATGGGGTTGTTGAAACTGAACAAGGTGGTTGATGTGTGAGCTCATCTTGGATGGGAGTGGGATGGGTTGTGACTAGGGGATCATCTAGAATAGTGATAATGAGAATATAAGATGGAATGGAGGTAGTAGTGTGAGTTGGAGGTGGAAGGGAAGAAATGGGAATGGCATCGGCGATGATGGTGTTAGTGGTGGATGTGGACAGGGAACGGGTGCATAGTTTCTTAAAAGGAAAAGAAATGACAATGGCTTTGCGTAACTACCTACTATAGATTGTGCATCATCTGGGATTGATGGGAATGAGAGTGGAATTGACTTGGGTAATGCCTCATCTTCTCCTTCATCCTCTTCTTCCTCGGAGCCTAGGGTGTCCACTCTCTCTTTGACAGGTTCATGATTGGTTCTACACCATTTTTCTTTGTATGAGTTGGTCATTGCAAAATGGTAGGCATCGTGTATGAGACACTTGATTTCTTCTTTTCTCTTGTGGATCCCAGCCACACAATGACTTATTTATTCAAAATGGCCTCATCCAGGTAAAATGGCAAGTGGTAATGTGAAACAGTGTTGGAGCAGCACGTAGAGGTCGCACAAATGTATTATCCTGATTCATGTCAAACTAGGCGTTGGGAGTATGTTGGTTTAGTAGGGCCTACAGAATCCTTGTTATCTATGTAGTTATGATGAGGTCATTGTGCCACTACAAAAAGATAACTTTGTGTTATGATGCATGAGTGCTAGTAGTGAAAACATTCTAGGGATCGAAGAGATTGGAAATATGGGTGTCAAGGTTAGATCATAGTGCATTCCCCACTAGTGCTTTCCATTTCCACATCACAAAGGAGACCAAAAAATAATCATAAATGAATTAAGTGGCCCTCTCATACACATTGACACATGCTTGCAACATTTTTGTGAGTATGTACTTACACCAATTGAGTGGTGCTCCTTCCTTGCAGAACTCAACCACAGACATAACATCAAGCGTGTATTCACCCCAAGAGTATTTCTTCATGAATTTTCCATAATTAAATAGCAGGCATGAAAAACCTTATCATCATTAATTGGCTCTATAAGTGCTCCACGACCTCCTAACCTAGTTCCATATTTATCGTAAAGGATGATTTATCCCTTCTTGCAGTCATGCTTCCATGAACTCTGGAAGAATTACGTTATGTCTTGCCCCTCCATTGATAAACAAATCATCTTGTGAATATTGTCCACATGGATGGAGTATGCCTTATCTAACCATAAGGTACCATTGTGCGCTCCACTAATGGGGAATTTGGTGCACCGTGTGACTTCTACAGTAGTTCCAAACACAGGCAGGTCACTTAAGTTTATTAGAGTAGTGTCCCAGAGCGATAGGAAGGATGTTTTCCACTACCACTGCAAGTCATCAATCAACAGAGTCAAGCAATCCATGAATATGTGAATATCCATCTATGGATACTATGAGGCATTTGTGAGATCAATGTCGAGTAGTCGAGTTTGCACAACTTTTTCATGGAGATCACCCATTACTTTGACCTATGGATCAATGAATTCCAATAGAACAACGACCTTTGGAAGGATTCCTCAATTGGAAGTGTGAATCATACTGGAAAACCTACGCTAGTAAACAAGGAAAACTGGTGGACAGAGGTACTGATGCGGGCTCATAGAATGCTCGAGGATCTCTCGAGTGAAAAATGAAAACAATAGACTAGAAGGAAATGACTTGAGTGGGAGACGAGCATAATTTTATAGAGTGTAATGAGGAAGGTGACGTAGGATGCACATGGACATGTCATAAATACATAAACCATGTATATTAATGCATCATTAACAATGAACATGGCTATTAATCATGGCAATATCTCTTCGTGGATTTGAGAAATAAAGGGAATAATCAACAAATGATAGAGGGAAATTCAGGATATTGGAAAATTAATTAATGCACCAGAAGTTAACTGGAAAGGTATTGATAGTTCTTGGGGCTTAAATGACTTAGACTAGTAATAATGGGACAATGACTAAAAAGGTACCAACGACATTTAATGAACAAAGTGAAAATGACATGGAATGAATTTTGAACTTGGAAGATATTAAATACAAAAAGATTTGATGCAGACCTCCCCGACCACAAAGGTGCTATCCAAGTTGGAAAAACTGACAAGGAAAAATAGACTCTAGGACAAGTGATAGTTGGACATCGCTTTATTGACGAAAAGGGGAAACAAAAAAATAATTGAAAACCATACCTACTTGACTCACTCTTTCTGATAGGAGTGTTGCAAAATTTTTGTTATTGAGAATAAATGTAGGCCTTTAAGCATCTTCCATTTATCCTAGATGGATAATACCATTGAGTTGTTCCAATTAGACAACTCCAGAGTCCTGAATTTCTCCAACTATTAAAGGTCCAAGCCAATGCATTTGCAGTTTCCCTGGATTCTTTTGATACTTACTGTCATACCAAAAAAAAATGATCATTGCGCGCAAATGACTTAGTCTTAATATGATTGTCATTCTAAGACTTTTGCCTAGACTTTTCCATAGTCTAATGAAAATCTTCCAGAAATTGAGATTTGTCCAATTCCAACAACTATGTGACTCGTTCCACAACTGATTTGTCATCGGTTATATGAGTTACTTGCGCAATATATAAGGTTGGAGTGATAAAATTGGCGGGGAAAACTTCTTCCCTACCATAAACCAGTTGGAATGAAGTATACTTATGTAATTGATTTTTAGTATTCCTCTAAACCGATAATATTGTTGGAACCCTACCATCCCAGTCATCCCTATTTGCATAACGTACCTTGGTTAACCCTCTCTCCATAATATTGTTAAAGGCTTCAACTATACCATTTGCTTGTGGATGGTACGAGTTTCTTTTGTGATGTTTAATTAGAAACTAATGGGTGAGAGTGGCTATAGTCTCGCTAATGAAATGTGTATCCTGATCACTGGTCAAACTCTGAGGGCACCCAAATCAAGTGATGATGTTCTAAAAAATAATCATGGTCGTTGTATCTGTAGAGAAATATCATACCGGTTATGCTTCAACAAAATGGTTGAGATAGTCGATAATAGTGATTATATATCTTTCTTTTGAGTGCTTGGTGGATTGATAAGTCCTATGAAGTTAGCTTCCTATTTCTCAAAATCTTGAAGATCTCGAACATGATGTAAGGGAAACTCATCCCTGGGTGACGACTTACAGACCAAAAACATCACATGCTCTGGAATAACATTTGGCATCTTTGAATATAGTCATCCACCACAATCCTTAATGTAATACCTTATGGGCAATCACTTTCCCTCCAACATGTCCTCCCGCAACTCCATTGTGGCATTCCCACAATATCGTTGGCCACCCATGATCCTGTACACATCGTCGAAGGATGTTGTCCAATCCCATATTATACAACTAACCCCCAATTAACTGATAATATGGAGCACAGACCACTATTGATTAATTGGGTTGGTAGTCATTGATGTCAACCCTCGAAGCAATTCGAGTAGCAATTTGTGGTAGCCCCAACAGTATGGTTAAGGGACTTAATTTTGTTTGAGGTATAAAGGTATGAATATCAGTTTATTTGCAGGTAAGACTACTCTAGATGGATAGTACATGTCATGCCATTTTCGGTGATATGTGGAATGTCACATAACTCCTCACGGTTAGAGAGTTATGGCCTTATGAATCATGAGTTATATAGAAGCCCCTAGAAGGTCAAAGAAGTCAATTTATTCTAGAAAATCCTAGAACAAGTTTACTAATCAAAGTGGTTGTAACTAGGAACTAATCGTGAGTTAAGTTGATGCAAAAAGAAAATAATTAAAAATAAATTAGTTGCAACTAGAAGTGATGAGTTTATTGTTTGTGGATAAAGTGGTTGTAAGTGGACAAAGTGGTTAGAAGTGGGTTAGCCCTAAAAGAAGGAAATTGGGTAAAGTTAGTTAGAAGGTAACCCCTTTAGGAAGCTACTTGGAGAGTATAAATAAGAGAGTAAGGGTATCCTATTATCATCTATTGAGCACATTGAATATCTATTATTTTGTGAGTTTTCATGGGCAGGTATCATTGACAAATCTTTAGCAGTGAGTCTGAAGCAACTACAAAAATTGTAGGTATGAAGGGTCAATATTGTGGGTACTGAACTAGGGTTTTACTGAAGAAATTCACAGGTTGCAGTACTATAAGGGATTGTACATCCGTAGGCCACGCTGGGACAAAGCGTGGATACCCACGGGTTTACTAAATACAAAGAACATATATGTTGTCAAAGATAAAAAGAAGATCCGATCTATCATCAGTGACAAGTTGCAGGGCTGAGAAGTGACTACAGGAAAGTGTGATAATGATATGGTACAACAGAACCTTCTACAAAAGTTAAATGGTATGTCATATGCTTGTTGTAGTTGGTTATTGATAATGGTCTGGGGTTTGGTCATGGAAGATAAATCATGTACCCCTAGGGGCTCGTGGGCTAGTTGGTATTTTCTATATGAGGCAGATATACAGTGATATTTTTCTGGTGTATTGTCTTGGTAAGGTTGGCACACCCCATAAGATATTTTTTTATAGTAAATCTTGTGATTTTGGATCATATTTGAGGCATCTTGATTGAAGAGTGTTAGTGAAGATATTGGTACATTTTGAGACTGCATTATAGTTAGGGTTTATTGTATGATGGATGTAAGGGTTTCATATATTTGACGAATGGTTCATGGTTTATGTATGGCATTTGGTGTGTGAGGCATTATTGACTTCAATTCATGGTATATACTTTTGGCATAAGGTTATGTGACATATATGATCAGATCTGAGACTACAGTGAAGATTTCTAGTATCAGGTTCCACAGTGACAGTTGAAAAAGGAAAAATAGTGAAGTTGGGAGTGTTACTAGTAATCCATGAGTTGTAGTAAAGAAGGTTGCGGACATCTGTGAGTTGCACTTAAGAGAGGCATGAATACCTGTGTGTTGCAGTATATATAGGTCGTGGATCTGCAAGAAAGGGTTTAAGAAGAATCAGGTCAGTGACAAATTTGGATCAATGATAATGAGAGAGATTAGCAGTGACACTGACAGAGGTTAGCAGTGACACTGACAGAGGTTAGCAGTGACAGTGACAGAGGTCAGTAGTAACAATGATAGGTTGTTCACTTTTGTCACTTATATTTCATGGAAGTTCGACAAGGCAAGGATAGGTGGTTGTAGCCACCTTCCAGTTGTAGTTGGAGAACATAGGGGGTTGTAGCCAGAAAATTGGGGAGTTGGAGCTTCCCTCAGGTTGTAGCCTAAAAAAATATGGGGATGGAGCCTCCTTCCAGTTGCAGTTGGAGAACAAAGGAATTTGGTGCTTCTAATGAATTTAATTCTTAAATACATATAAGAGAAAGCATTATGTGGTTTTCTCCCACATTGGGTTTCCATGTAAAATTACTAGTGTACTATGTATGTGTACGGTTGTTCATTTTTTCATGATTTATTTATTCTGTACTTGTTGAATGATAATGGTACATTGATCATAAAGTTAAACAACACCTATATACTATGGTTAAAAGTATCATTATTACTCTAGTATTGATTCACCCCCCCTCGCAGTAATCCAATAATTGGTATCATAGTAAGTTCCTTCAGGAATCATTTTAACCACTGGAAGGTAGGATCATGGAGAGAAACAATATGTATAAAAATGGAATACCACAGTTTGATGGACAAAACTATGCATTTTGGAGTAGAAGGATGAAAACATATGTACAAGCACAGGGATTTGAGGTTTGGCAATCAGTTGTAGATGGATATAAAGAACTTCTCGTTCCTCCAACAAATGAAAACGAAATGAAACTCATTCTAAATAATTCAAAAGCCAAAAATGCACTCCTAAATGGTCTGATTGATTTGGTATATGTTAAATTTATGCATTGCATCTCTGCAAAGGAGATTTGGGACAAACTTCAGAATGTGTATGAAGGAGACGCAAAATTCAAGGAAACAAGGATTCAAACTTACAAAGGTCAATTTGAACAGTTGAATATGAAGGAAGATGAGAATATTGCAAATTACTTTTTACGAATTGATGAAACAGTGAATGCAATTAGAGGAATGGGAGAAGAATTTTATGAATCTACAATTTTTCAAAAGGTACTAAGATCTCAGCACTAGAAAAAAAAATAGATCTGGATTCGATAAGCATGGATGAGCTACATGGAATATTCATAGCCTATGGAATGAGAACAGAACAGGAGAATCCAGTTACAAAAGAAGATACATTCAAAGCATCCAAGAATTCAAAGCAAAAGAGAAAGAAAAAGGAAATTCATATAGCATTAGTAGTGATATCTCAAAAGACGATGAAGAAGTAGCCAACTTCGTTAGAAGACTAAAAAAGGGAACCAGTAAATATAGAGGTAAGCTTCCATTGATTTGTCTTAGTTGTGATGGCATTGGACATTTCGCTAACAAATGTACCCATAAGAAAAAGAAAAGGAATGAATAAGAATATTCAAATAGAAAACAAATATACAAAGGCAAAAGAACCAAAAAGAAATTTCTCAAGAAAATATTTTGCACCAAAAAAGACAACACCTCATCAGACGAAGATGAAGTCAGTGAAATTGATACAGAAGGGGTTCTATTCATGGCAGTAGAATATTTCGATGAAGAAGGAACCAAAGAAGAATATGAAGAGGCATAAGTTGACTACAGAGAAGAACTATTGAGTGTCATAGAAGTTATAATAAGGGAGAAGAATAAAAACAAGTCACTACATGCAGAATTAAAAAGAAAAGAGGAAATTCAAAATTTAAACTCCAAAGAAATAGAGAAGATGGTCACTAAATTAAAAATCCAAGTTGAAGAAGAAAAAATAATTGAAGAATCACTCAAAGAATGGTTGGAATAAAAAGAAAGGATCATTGGAGGTTTGGAAGCAAAGATTGTCACATTGAGAAAAGACCTTTAAAAGAAAAACTTGCAAAACAGATCCAAAGTTTTGGACGAGATTATTAGCATTGACAGGACAAATCATGTCAAGTTCAGACTTGGATACAACCAGGAAGAAAATGGATCAATATCCAAAAAAATAGATCAAGAAGCATAGCCAAGAAGCTATGTAGAGACAGTCGGAGGAGATAAGAATTTTTACAAGGAAAATCACAGAGACACTCCTCTATCCAGAAGATTCATATTTTAGAATCAGCGATAGTCAGAAGCAAGAAGGCCTCAAGAAGAAGAAGGGTTCAAAAGAGTAACTCATTTTAGAATATCTACAACTCCTAGATATCAAACCATGTTTCTTGGTTTATGTTATTCATGTAACAATTTTGGACATAAGGCTGTGAATTGCAAAGAAAATAACAGGAATGAAGATAAATGTGAAAGTTATGTACGAAATGATTATTCAATAAGGCCCAGTGAAACAAAAAACAAAAGTTACAATAGGTTTGAATCCTTGAGTACTAATATGGAATGCTACAAGTGAAACAAATTTGGACATATGGCCAAATATTGTAGAATGACAGTTCCTCTAGGAGGATCACAATAGAATAACAACAGTCACAGACATGAACCTCAAAGAATATGGATAAGACAACATAATTAGTTCAACAATGAATAATGCACACTTGTTATACAATCTAAACACAATAAATGTGGTTGGTATGTTTACAATGGCTTCTAAAATCACATGGCAGGTGATAAGGATAGGTTTCTAACCTTGAGAAAGGAAAGAGATGGATTAGTCTCCTTTGGAAATGACGACTCAACTAGAATCATTGGAAGAGGCTCAGTCAAAATTGGAAACAAGGATACCAAGGAAGAGAATGTTCTACTAATGGAAGATATGAAACATAATCTTCTACATGTAAGTCAAATGTGTGACCAAGGTCACAAACTTGTGTTTGATTCACAGAAGTGCGAGATAAGAAAATCAGGTTCAAGAAGATTGGTTGCAACAACTGTAAGAACTTCAAGAAACATATATGTATTAAGTGAAATTGGAAATGAAAAGTGTTGTCTAGGAAAGGAAGATGAAGTTTGGCTATGGCACAGAAGAATGGGTCACATAAACTTTGACAACCATGTCAAATTCAGCAAAAATGAAGCAGTTAGATCAATTGCCCAGATCATGAAGCCAACCAACACCTTATGCAAGCATTTTCAATAAGGAAAGAAAACAAAGACCAAATTCAAATCAAAGGAATACTCCACAACAACAACACTGGAAATTGTGCATATTGATCTAGTTGGACCAACTAGAACAAAGGGTTTAAAAGGTGAGCAATATTTTATGTAATTGGTTGATGATTATACAAGGATAAATGCAATTTGTTTTCTTAGGAAGAAGTCAGAAGCATTTGAGAACTTAAAAATATACAAGGAAATGGTTGAAAATGAAATGGATTCAAAAATCAAATGTTTGAGATATGATAATGGAGGAGAGTTTACTTCAAAGGAATTTATGGATTTCTGTAGCAAGCATGAGATAAAAAGGAAATTATTCATTGTTAGGACACCACAACAGAATGGAGTAGTCGAAAGGAAGAACAGGATAGTACATGAAATGGATCAAAATATGTTAATGGAATCCAAGTTGAGAGATGGATTTTGGGCACATGTAGTGCATACATCAGTTCATATCCAAAATAGAGTAATGCTCAGAAACAATATTAGTGATAAAACTCCCTATGAGTTATGGAAAGGAAGGCCAGTGAATGTGAAGCACTTCAAAGTTTTTGGAAGCAAATGCTAAATCAAAAGAGAAGATGGCAGAATGGGAAAGTTTGATTCTCATGTGGACAAAGGATTACTTGTTGGGTACTAAAGCACAAGGAAAGAATACAAATGTTTCAATATAAGGCTCAAAAAAGTTGTGGAAAGCATCAACATGATAGTTGACGAGACAAGTGGACGAAAAATAAAGGAATAAGAAAAGGAATCAATGGAACAAGTTCACAAAGAAGAAGTAGCAGAAGGGGAAGATGAAGAAGAGAAGTTAGAAGTAGAAGAGAGAGCACAACAAGATCTTCAAGTACCTCCAAAGACACCTAGAAAATGAATATAGAAGAATCATCCATCCGCTCAGATTATTGGGAATAAAGATGTAGGAGTTGAGACTAGAAGAAGAATTTGTTCACCAGAACAACTACACCTAGCACTCTTATCTTCGATTGAGCCAATCAATTTTGAAGAAGCCAACAAGGATGAATTCTGGATAAAATCCATGTATGAAGAGTTGGATCAGATATAGAAGAATGACACTTGGGAATTGGTTCCAAGGCCAAGGTACAAAAATGTGATCGGCACAAAGTGGGTCTTCAGAAACAAATTGAATGAAGATGGAAAAGTTACCAGGAAAAAAGTTAGATTGGTATGTAAAGGATACGCTCAAGTTGAAGGTATTGACTTTGAAGATACACTTCCCTGAGTTTCCAAAATGGAAGCAATCAGATTGATCATCGCTTATGCATTATCCAAGAATATTAAAGTGTATTAGATGGATGTGAAATCAGGCTTCTTGAATGGGGATCTAGAAGAAGAAGTCTACATTGAGCAACCAGAAGGATTTCAGTTGTCAAAGAATGAATATTATGTTTGCAGGATGAAGAAGGCCTTATATGGTCTCAAACATGGCCTTAGAGCATGGTATTCAAGACTGGACAGATATTTACAACAACAAGGGTTCAGGGAAGGAAGTGCATACATCAACCTCTACATCAAGGTAAATCAAGATAGTATTTTGTTAATTGAAGTTTATGTTGATGATGTTATCTTTGGAAGTGATGATGACATGATGAGACAAAAAATTTCAAAGGATATGAAAAATGAATTTGAAATGTCATTACTTGCAGAATTATCCTTCTTTTTGGGTCGTCAGATATCTCAAAGAAACCAAGGAATTTTTAGTTTAATATAAAATATATATTAAAGTTAAGCCTCAATAAAAGTTAAATAACCATGGGCATCTTTGTTAAAAGTGTAATGTTAAAAAAGAATATTAAAAATTGTCTACATGGAATTATTTTATTAATTTCTTGATTTTTTATTAGGACGCTTTTGAGTTGAAATTTCCTCTAATGTTTTCAATTGCATATCTGAAATTTCTCTAATGACTACAGCTCTTGGAATGCCTTGAACCTTTCCTTGTCACCCTTATTCATCAAGACAAGTGATTGTCGTGTTGTAACAATCTAGGACAACATGGTGTTTTTCCAACCAATCCATACCAATTAAACAATCATATGAATCCAATGGTATGATGTTCACATATACCTTTATGTTGAGTCCATTCATGTCTACTGGACAATGTTTAGCTATCTCATTGATTTTCCTCTTAGCCCCTGTGACTAACAGAACTGCCCAAGATTTGTTATGCTTACTCCTTTATAATTGAAATCTTTCAAAAATGTTATAGTTTATGTAACTATGGCTAGCTCTAGAATCAATTACAATTGTTATGGGATGGTTATCATTCTTACCTTCCACTTCAATCATGGGGGATTGAAATTTTTCTTGCTTGTTGTCCAAGACTGAAAAATTCCTTGGCATGTTTCCTCTCGTGTCTTCAATTGTTTCCGCCTCCTAAATGTTAGGGACATTTCTCATTATTTCTCCTTTGTGAGGGAAGTCCCTATATAAGTGATTTCCCTCACATCCCCAACTTTGTACATGATGCTCCCTTGTCCTTTTCCCAAATGAATCTATAGTCTTGTGCTCATTTTGGGTTGACTGACCTTGTTGATTTTCTTGGGAGTTGTTCTTGAAAAAGGGTGTCTTAAAACACTTCTACCTTTGATTATGTTTACCCTTCATCTTGTCATTCCAATATATTTGTAAAATTTACCTTCCTCTACTCTATTCATAAAGATATTTTTCTCTCCTTATGGCTTCCTCCAAAGTCCTGGGGTTATCATATTGTATCTTGTCATTGTAGAAAAAAGGTAACCCACTCATAAACATTTGGATTTTGACTTTATCATCCTTTATTAAGTGCACATACTTTATCAATTCAAAGAGCCTCTTTTCATATTCATCAATTGTCATGCTTCCCAACTTGATTTCAAAAAACTCTTTCATCTCCCTTTCATAGTAATGCTTGGACAAATATTTCTCTTGGAAATATCCTTTGAACTGTCTCCATGAGATCTTCTTCTCATCAAGGTGATTTTATTTCTTACCACCACATGACTACATTAACTTGCAAGTGGTAGGTTTCAATTCTAGCTTCTACCCTTGAGGGGTAATCATGTAGTTGGAAATATTTCTTCATTTCCAATAGGCAGGCCTCAAACTCTTCTCCTTTTTTGTGCTCACCATTGAAAGTTGGTGGCTTGATTTTCTTAAGTTCACCTTGCAAGATTTTTTCCTCGTGCCTTATTCTCTTCCTCCTAACAAAAGACACACTCAAGTTTCTCCCTGGCCCTGAACTTGCACAAGTTCTTCTAATGGATTTCCATGGAGACTGATGGTGCATTATCATGTTTCTCTATTGTCTATCATTCCCATGATCATCCCTTCTACTTTGGGATCTGGATGTTGTCACTTGTATAGCACTAGTTTCTTACTTGGTGCCAGAGTCTTTGTTAGCTTGCCTATGTAACATATTCAGACTCTAAATTATCTCTTCCTAAGATTGTGTAACCCCTTCATTATCTTCCCTATATCTCTACACTTCTCTATGCAATAATCTTGTAGTTAAAGTCCCATGCATGCATCTCCTTCCATTAGACGTGTCTCAAAATTTCCCATCTTGACATGAAGACCTCAAACCTCCTCCTCATGGTTGTAAGATCCCTAGGCATATTCCATAACTCCAATCCCCATCTAAGAACCAAACTTGTTTTTATGTACCTCTAATTCTACAAGAAATGTGCATGTAATAATTATTGTTAGCACAGGCATACTATAAAAAATTTCATTAATTAGAATACAATTTATTCTTCATATCAATTTACAGAGAAAATAATGCCCCAAGTAAAAATATGATTCCTTAGACAGATTCCTCTATGAAACATATCTCCAACAGTTGTACTCATGTATCATTCTAAGTTATGAGAAAAAAGTTACAACATTCACAAGTTGCAATTTTCCACTCATTGCCCTGTTTTGACTACTACATAAATTACTTTATTACTTTCTGAGAAAATTTTAGTGTCAAATTCAAAATTTTGGGTGGATATATGTTTTCTCCTCCTCAATAATTTTCCAGCGACTATTAGATTTCCCAAATCCAAGCTTCGAACTTAATGTTATAGTCTGAGGAAGTTTAGACTATTTCTTATTTGATCCCTATATTCTACAGGTGTCTTCTTTCTTTTCCTGCACACTTTTGCATATCCATATTCCAAATATGGCTCCATGGATGTCTTCTATGGTTCATAATATTTCCATGGACTGCTCCTATACCCCAAATGGACTTTTGATCAAGGATTTATTCCCTCTAGGAGTAAACTGGTGCCAAAATTATACCCTTAACTATTCTAGTTGTAAATTTCTCATACAGTCAGCCACCACAATCCTTCATGTAATACCTTCTGGGAAATCGCTTTCCCTCCAACATGTCCTCCCACAACTCCATTATGGCATTCCCATAATATCGTTGGTCATCCATGATCCAGTACACATCACAGAAGGATGTTGTCCAATCCCATCTTATACAACTGACCCCCAATTAACTGATAGTATGAAGCACATACCATTGTTTATTAATTGGGTTGGTCATCATTGATGTCAACCCTTGAAGCAATTCCGGTATCAATTTTTGGTAGCCCCAATAGTATGGTTAAGGGAATTAATTTTGTTTGAGGTATAAAGGTATGAAGATCACTTTGTTTGCAGGTAAGACTATTCTATATGGATAGTACATGTCATGCCATTTTCAGTGATATGTGGAATGTCACATAACTCCTCATGGTTATAGATTTATGGCCTTGTGAAGTTGGAGAACCCTCATGAGTTATCTAGAAGCCCCTAGAAGGTCAAAGAATTTGATTTATTATAGAAACTCCTAGAAGACTTTTACTAGTCAAAGTGGTTGTAACTAGGAGTTAATAATGAGTTAACTTGTTGCAAAAAGAAAATAATTAAAAATAAATTAGTTGCAACTAGAAGTGGTGAGTTTTCTATTTGTGAATAAAGTGGTTGTAAGTGGACAAAGTGGTTAGAAGTGGTTTATCCCTAAAAGAAGGAAGTTGGGTAAAGTTATTTAGAAGGTAACCCCGTGAGGAAGCTACTTGGAGAGTATAAATAAGAGAGAAAGGGTATCCTATTAGCATCTATTGAGCACATTGAATATCTATTATTTTGTGAATTTTTATGGGCATGCAACATTGACAAATATTTAGCAGTGAGTCTGAAGCAGCTACAAAGTTGCAGGTACGGAGGGTCAATATTGTGGGTAATGTGCTACACATTATTTTGGTCACCCCAGTGATCAACTAATGACATGTGCATAACTCACTTCCATGTTCCCTGAAAACATTAAAAGAGACTTTATCCATGAGAAAAGTAGTTTACCTTTTCTTCCTTAAAAACTATGACAAGGGAGATCATCACACGATGCTCTATGTTTGGGGTGCGACGATGCTTTATCGTCGCACATTGTACCAAAGCTGGGTTGTGTCATTGCCACAGGTTTCCTATGCATAGGGTGCGATGACGCTTCAACAATGGAAAAATGAAATTGACGAATGTTCTAGAAGATGAGGTGGCCTCCGATCGATTTGGATCTTACTCTCTTCTATGATTTAGTGGGATCATCCTAATCTCCTCATCCATCCCTCTTTCACCCTATATAAAGAGGGATCTCTTATGAAAAAGGTTAATTTTTTCAAAGGCTTGCATATGCATGAAGAGTTCTGTTATAGATTATACTTGAGATAGCTTTGTTTTAGCTCTCTAAGTCAGATGGTGGATCTTCTTCATCAAAGGCATTGGAGCAAAGGTGTGTGTGTTGGAGAAAAGAGCCATTGAAAGGGACCTTGCAACATCAAGGCATGGGTTGTATTCTCCACTTTCCATTTTAATATAATGTAGCAATACATTTCTTCCCTATAAAGGTGTCTTGACTTTTATTGTATAACTCCTTGATCTTATACATAGAATTCATTGGAATATATATATATATATCTTTGTTCTCTCTCTTTGTTGGTTTGTACTTCTTAAACAGGTTCACCATCCTGCAAATCCAAAGATGGAATGACAAGGATAACACTAGCAAGGATCAAGCGTCATTTAAAAAGTATGTCACTTGTCCCTCTCTGAACTAGTTTATATGACAATGAAGTCTAAGGTGAAGTTCATATTCTGTCTTGTTTTGTTCTATCTTCCTGTGGAAGTTAGGGAGATTAGTTTGTGTCCGCACTTATCGATTTGTCTGATAACAAAATTGGCGACTCCACTGGGGATACAACCTATTTTGGTTTTTTTCTTCTTATTTTCTTTTAGCCTACCTTCTTTTGACTAATTTCATTCTCTGAGTCTGTGGGTGATCCATCTTGACTCCCTCGTTCTAAAAGTTCATTGAGAAATTTTTTCATTCTTCCAAATTTTCTTTATATTCGTAGATCGTCGCACTGTGTCCTATTTTCAACCTGCGATGATTCTTCATCATCGCACTCTAATTGTGTAGACCAGGGAAATGACGTCGCATTGTGCCTTGCTAACATCTTGTGGCAATCCTACATCATCGCACTGTACCCTTTTGCAGCCTGTGATGATTCCTGTAGGAATTGTTGGAGTGACAGATAGTTTTCTTTTCTTTGCCCAGATTCTTCTTTACTTCCTGGGATGAACTTTTAGCATTGGTGAATGATTGGTTTACATATTTTAAGCCTGGATTTGATTGATTTTCAAGGATTGAGAGTCTTCTTCATAAGCTTTGAAAATTTTCATCATTTACTTCTTATCACAAGGGTATAATCTCAAGGCTTTGTTCCTGGGTGCTTGTTTGATCAGTCGTTCTTGATTTATTTTGAGTTTTGGATTGATTTTAAGTTTTGGATTGTTTTTTATTAAGAAACAATTTGTGTTTGCATTCAACAAAAAGTTTTCTTATCTTTTCATTTTTTCTTGCATTGTGAGTTTGATTTAGGAAATAGTGTTGAGAGTGCATTAGTCTTCTTAGACCATTATTTATTTTTTGGATTATGTCTCTATTTTGATTTGAAAATGAAAGGACTGAAGTTTATTCTTCTTTTTAGTAGTCTTTGTAGGAAAATTTTTGCATTCAAATATTTGTTGAAAAGAGAAAATTGGAAAAGTTAGTAGCTTTGATTGTTTGGAATTTATATCATTCAAAGATTGAGAAATTATTCTTTTTAGCTTTGTATTATGGAAAGAGAAACCTTCTCCCTATTGTAATTAGAGTTCATCGAATGAAACGATTGCATTTCATCTCTTATTTCATTTTACTGGGTCAAGGTCAAATACACCATCAATTTCATTTTTGTTTCCCTTTTGAGTAAGAAACAACCTTTAAAATACAGTGTAATTTTAAAATCTATTAGCTACTTTTATTTTCTAGAACTTTTATACACCAACATTATCTAGGATAGAGATTTGGAATAGGTTGCAAGGCACACTCTCCAAAGCATCAAAACACACAATAGTATCTTGTAATAGGGAGAGTACAAATCCACTTGCTACATTTTGTCATGGGAATCCCTTCTAACACAAGGGTCAATCACGAGGTCGCATTAGGACCGACAGAGCTACTCACCCTGCTTTGTTGGTCTTGGAGTAGAGATTGCACCTATTATTGGGGGTCACTTGAGAAGAAAATCCTATGGGGACCTTCTCGAGTTGATTTTAGGTTTAGATACCATGCCCTTGCGCATGGATTGGATTGTCGACTTCTTCCCCATGCATCATTGTCGTAATTGGTAACCTTAGTAGCCTATCTTTTTTGAGTCTTTACACGAGGTGACTGTGGAGGGGCAAGTCTTCATGGTACCTGGAATCGACATTGGCCAAACTCACTCGGGATCCTTGGAGGGTATACCCATGATTATGTATGGAAGCTTGTACCGAGGTGTAAGTCCGTTAAGTAGGTCTTCAATGTAAATTTTCCACCCACTTTATCCCAGCCCCTTCTTGTCTTGATTTCGCGACATTGGATTTCATCACCAACTAGTGACTTCGAAATAAGAAGGTTTGTTTGCATGTTTGATATCTAGATTTTATTAGTGATTGTTGTTTGTTTCTCTAGTTGTCCATATCTTTCTTTCATTATTTATTTGGTGTCGCCAACATCAGCCCTCGTCGTTCATGTAGGATGCAAGGGTTACCTCCGGAAGATCCAGAATAATACACTCCTTTTCTTCCTAACTCATCAGAGGGTCCTCATAAAGGAGAAATCAATAATGATGTAGCCTCTAAAATTGGAATTTCTACTCCATTGGAGGAATCAATACTTCCTATAAATCCGTTATTGAGTGTTGTACAAGATCCACTTTTGCTCCGGATAAATTCATCGGGAGACATTGTTGCTGAAGATTATACTAGAATACATATTGGAATTTACACAGAGTCTGGTGTATATGATCCACCCTTCCAAAGTGAATCATTTAGAACTCTGGTTCATACTGCTAGAATTTTTAATCCTAGCTCTACCCCTGTCCATTCTCTTTGGAGGACCTCTTCGGGACACGATATTTTTGAAAAAATAGGAATGAATCACCTACGTCAAAGGACCTCTAATAAACTTATGGAATCACATACATTTCTGGATTTCGTTGCTTATATGGTACCTTTCGATCATTTTACTGGCATGACCAATAATGTTGTCAAAGTCTCAAACCAATTGTTGGTTGGTTCTCATACAATTATTCCTCTCCAACTCACTATATCTACCATGGTCCCATAAGTTACATTTATTTCTGTCGAAAGTGTTGTAATCACTCAAGATCCTATTGGAACACCACTTCTTCTTAGATCAAATCCCTCACTTCCACCTGGGTATCATGCCCTGAATACTTCTATTGCTAATCCTTCCCAAATTCCATCCGAAGGGCCTAATCTTTTCGTTCCTCCTGGGTATAATTCTTCTAGTAGTTTTGTTCCTACACCTACCCAAGTTCTCTCCGAGGGGTCTAGCATTCCTCCTCCACCTCCACCTGGAGGATCTAATCGTCTTGGCCCCAGTAGCTCCAATCAAGTTGGAGGCACACATCATTATGTTGCTTTTGGTTTTCAAATTCCTGTTGGGGGGAAACCTCAAGTTGGGGGGCAACCTCAAGTTGGGGGGAAACCCCAAGTTGGGGGTCATAACCCAATGTATGGGAAATATATCCCTGGATTACAATATCAACCTTGGAATTTTCCTTTCCAAGGCAATCAACAACCGCCTGGGGGGGGGAAATCCTCAAGTTAAATATTTTGTACCCCCTAATCCCGGGAAACCATATCCAGGTTTACTGAATCCTACCTGGGGTAATGGTTTTTAGTCTAATGCTCCTTTTCAAGGAAACTTACCTAATCAACCAACTCATGTTGGCCATTTGACTCAAAACCTTCCACCATCGAATTTTACATGACCCTCTAACTATCTACAGACTACTTATGGTCCTACTGGTATACCTATAGGACTACCTCCTCAAAATTACCAGTTTCCTCAAGTGAACAGATAGTTGTCATTTCTTGCTACTTTGGATTTACTAGATTTATCTAGGATTTTGAATGATCCTATTTTTCATTCTCCTTATTGATCGGTCATACCTCCCAAGTCACTATCAAACATTCCTAAGTTTGACGGTCGATTGGGAGAAGACCCAAATAATCACATCATGACATTTCATCTTTGGTGTTTATCCAGCTCCTTGATGGATGACTCCATTAGATTATGTCTTTTCCAATGAAATCTTACAGGTTYAGCAGCCAAATGGTATATTGAATTTCCAAGAGGATTCTTCAATGATTTCAACACCTTAGCTATGGATTTCTTAACGCATTACCAGTTACCAATACGATACGAGACAGGAACCAAAATGTTGAGTTCATTTAAATAATCCTCATMTACTCATATTTCCAATCATATTCATGAGTGGAAGAGGAGAAGATGCTTAATYAAAGTTCCCCTTACTGATCAACTATTGGCTGAGTGGTTTACCAAATCACTCATTGGTCCTATAGCCCATGGTGTCTCCATGGGTGGTGTTTTCACTGAAGAACAGGCGATTAGTCGTGCTCAATACTTGGATCTCTTTTATTCACAAACGGGCACACTATATAACTTTATCCTTGATGCTCCTCACCCATCTACAAATCCAACCCCAACACCTCCAGTAGCTTCTCATGTTGTTTATGGTGTGATTGGCACTTTTCACACTGAGACTTGGTCTAAACAAGCTAGTCATTCCAATCCCAAGTCTACTACTACTAATGTAAAAAATACCCCTCCTTCGACACCTTCCCCCGATAAAACCTCTGAAGTTAATATAGTTCAATCTACACCTACCGGTAAAAATCAAAATAAAAAGAAAGGGAAGGGTAAGAATAAGGAGGAAAAAAATAATAATCAACAATCTGATAAACCCAAGACTCAGCCTGTTGATGACAACGAAAAATGCAAACCTTTCTATCCTTGTCTTCTTTGTGGTTATTATCATTATACGAAATATTCCCCACCACGTGTTGAGGTTACTAAGTTCCTGCAAGGGATCGGGACACCTCCTACACCCATTGTTTTGTAATAATTGTTTCCTTCTTAGCAGCAGGCCCAATTGGTCATTCATGACTAACCTTCTCCCTCTACCACATATTATGTACTTATGTGTATTGGTGACTCCAAGAAGAACAAAGTTGCAGTCACTACTCAAGCCAAAGATTATTCTCCTTCGAAAGAGAAAGTTGATGATTCACCACCTCCATTGGTTCAACCTCCTCCATAGACTTCACCTCTTAACGGTCCTCTTCATCTCGAACGACTGAGTCTAGATATAGTTATTCATCCTCCTCCTAAGGGCATTGTTCGTAAGTCTTCATTTAATCCTCACGCACATGTCGCTCAAAACTAAAGTATTGTAGAAGATCTTATGTAGGCACCTTCTGCGATGTCAGCTCTCTAAGTCCTTCAAAGTTGTCCTACGCAATGGAAGGCACTGTTAAAGGCTATTGGTGGAATTGATCCTACCGATATGAACTTGATAATATTTGACTTGGAAGATCACATTCCAAGGCTTCCTCCTCAATTAGCATTTCAAATACAAGTTATTGTGGAAATTAAGAATATTTTGTGAACCAATATTGATGAAGGAGCCTCAACTTGCGTCATGTCCATGACTTGTTGGAAATCCATTGGCTCTCCTACCCTTACCGAGTCACACAATACTCTAAAATGTTTTAATGGTACAGGGTTTAAACCTTATGGTGTTCTTCCTTCATTATGTATTACGTTAGAAGGAAAAGCGGTTACTGTTGAGGTTGAGGTATTTGATGAACCTCTCGATTACAACCTTATACTTGGTTGTAGTTGGATTGATTCCATGTGTGTATTTATTTCTACTCTTTTCTATGTGATACGTTTCCCTCACCAAGGAAAAGTTGTTATTTTCGATCAACTTGCCTTCTTTAATTCCGATTCACGTACTAGTAGCGTACCTTTCATTGAAAAAACACCTCCCGGTTATGAGAATGTCGGTGTGGGTCTTCTAAAGTATTCTTTGTTAATGGGTACGTTCCCCATTCCACCACCCGATATTCCTAATCCTTTTGTTGCTTCGACTAACATGATATCAACCATTGTTGGTGAAATCCCTAAGTCTTATGACCCTTTAATAGTACCTATCTCTGATGATTGTCTTCGTTACGACGACCGAATGCCTTTAATTCCGGTAGAATTGGCTTAGCAAGATATTCAATCGGCAACTCCTTCTCCTCGTTCTCTCTTAGATACATCTCTAGATCTCTTTGACGTGGTGTTTCACACAGATGATATGATCATGACAGTCATGTCTATGGAAGATACCCCATGGGATGATGGGCATCATCGTTCTATTCCCTTCCTCGAACCCGAGACCATAGAGAGTTATCAACAGATTTCGCATTCGTCTACTGTTGTTACTTCTCCCCTTGTTCCTGAACCAATATGCGATGTTTTGTATGAAAGGAAATTCAGTAACATTTCACCCACCATCCCTCTAGATATTTCAATTAAACCTGGAATCGTGGAAAATGCTCATATCGGTGCCTCATGTTTTGTTGATGAGATCTGAGTTTACAAAGCTCTTTTCCAAGAATTTCGTGACATTTTTTCCTGGAGTTGCAAATAGATGTCTGGAATTGATCCATATATTATTGTACATGATATTAAGACTTACCCGGACTCTAAACCCATTCGACAGAGACTTCGCCCAGTACATCCATGCAAAGATGCTACTATTAAACTCGAAGTTGAAAAAAATCTTAAAGTCGATTTTGTCTATCATGTGGCTTTGACTGATTGGGTTTCCAATCTTATTCAAGTTACGAAGAAACAAGGCACGATCTATGTTTGTGTAGATTATAGGGATATAAACAAGGCTTGTCCCAAAGACAATTATCCAACCCCTTTCGTTGACCAGATCATTGACGACTATGTCGTGAGTGAAATCTTCTCCTTGATGGATGGTTTCTTTGGCTATAATCAAATCAATATTTTCACTGTGGATCAACATAAGACTGCTTTTATTTTCCCTTGGGGAGCCTTCACATACTGGAAACTACCTTTTGGTCTCAAGAATGTTGGTGCGAATTTTCAACGCGCTATGTCTTACGCTTTTCATGACATTAATCACATTGTACAACCTTACCTAGATGATTTACTGACGCATTCCATGCATCGTCGAGATCACCCGACACATCTACACAAAATTTTCCTATGTTGTCACTATTGTCACATACAATTGAATCCGCATATGGGTTTTTTGTGTGGAGTCCAGATGACTTCTTGGTTTTATCGTTTCTACACACGGGATTAGGGTGGACCCTCTGAAGGTTGAAGCTATTATAGATTTTCCTCCTCCTTCTACATTATGCCAACTCCAAAGTTTTCAGAGGAAGGAAAACTTTTTATGTCGATTCATCCCCAATTATGTTGAATTAACGAAAGGTTTTACTCAACTTCTTAAGAAGAGTCACGATTTTGTATGGGAGAACACTGCAAACAAAGTCTTTGAAGCTTTGAAACTTGCCTTAACCCGTACACCATTGTTATTTCCTGCCGATTATAGTCAAGATTATTTCTTATACTTAGCTACTTCGAACTCTACCATCGCTATGGTTCTAGTCCAAGAGGATGATTCACATAATGAACATGTTATCTACTATTTGATTCGGAGTCTCACGACCACCGAAACCAAATATTTACATGTGGAGAAACTAGCCTTGGCGGTTTTTCAATTTGTTCAATGTTTTATTCATTATATCTTATTGCGCAGAACCACAATTATTTCCTATTGCAACCCTATGCAACACATCCTTACTCGACAATTGTTGGGGGGGAAATACTCCAAATGGATAGTGATTCTCTAGGAGTTTTATTTGGAGTTTGAGCAAGCCAAATCAAAGAAATCTTTGGTTTTTGTCGAGTTGATATGTGACCTTCCCTCCACTAAGACATAAATTGTGGCAAAGGATTCCTTTCCTGATGAGTCTCTCTTTCTGATTAGTTTTGATGACATATGGTATGGAGACATTATCATTTATCTCCAAACCCAAACTTTCTGGCCTGATATTTCTAGTGTATATCATCGTCATATTCGGTATCAAGCCCGTCAATACATTATCCTTGGTGATACCCTTTACCGTCATGGTATCAATTCCATTTTTCGACGATGTCTAACCTATGATAAAGTTGAGAAAGATTTGAATGAATTTCATTCTAGAGCATGTGGTAGTGATATGTCTAGGTAGGCCACTGCCAAAAAGATCTTATGAGCTAGTTACTTCTGGCCTTCATTGTTTAAGGATTGCAATACTATCGTTCAAAAATCCCACGCTTGTCAAACATATAACAATAAGATCAAATCTCATTCTGCTCCTCTTTACCCTGTAGTTTTCATTGGTCCATTCGCTAAATGGGGAATTGACTTCATGACATGTAACCCTCACTCAGTCAAGGGACATGGATACATTATCGTAGCATGGATTATTTCACTAAATGGGCCAAAGTGATGCCTACATTTGATAATACCGGGAAAACTGTGGCATTGTTCATATTTTATCATATCATTACTAGATTTTGTGTCCCTCAAGCCATTGTCACTGACCATGGTAGTCATTTTCGCAATTTCATGATGTTTGAACTTACCAAGAAGTTGGGTCTTCGACATTAAAACTCAACACCTTACTATCTACAGGCCAATGGCCAAGTTGAAGCAATTAACAAGGTTCTTACTACTATGCTTCGATGGTTGATAGGAATTCACAAGTCAAGATGGCACACGATGCTATTCTTGGCATTATGGGCCTATCGGACATCTATTAAATCTACCACAGGGTTCACACCTTTCCAGTTAGTATATGGTATTGAAGCTATTATTTCAATTGAATGTGAAATCCCATCTTTGAAACTAGTTGTCGAACTTCTCCCTAACACCTCAGTTGAAGAGAAACGTCTCTTGTATTTGATGCAATTAAATGAGACTCAACGTGATGCTTCCTTAGTCATTGAAACTCAGAAGAATCATGTCAAATATCAACATGAAAAGCATGTCAAACCACATGTTTTTTCTGAGGGTGATTTGGTTCTCCTTTATGAACAGGATCGTGACTTATTAGGGGACGATAAATTCGAGCCCATGTGGCGTGGCCCTTACATCGTGAAACGAGTGTTGGAGAAAGGGGATTATGAGCTGGTATATTATGATGGAATTCCTTTGAGTGAAACTAGAAATGGGATTTACTTGAAGAAGTACTATGCTTGAACTATTTTTGCATGAGTGTTGTGTATTTTTAGTGTATCATACTCTAGTGTGATGTTTTCGGTTTTGTTCCGCCTTTTAGTTGCTTATGTTGCATTGTGCTTGGTTTCCATATGTTGGTGTCTTCACTACCCTATATCGAATTTTTTGATGGTGTTAGTCATAGTACTCAAAACCTAGCATCTTCTACATGGTCAATCTATCCACCTACGGATGAGTTGATCAGTCTACATGGTGTTTTCCTTGGCCGTGCAACTAATAATATCATGGAATACAGTGTAGTTATCGAGTTATTAACTGATGCCATTTAATTTTTCATCCGTCATATTATTGTATGAATTGATTCACAGTTAGTAGTGTTTCAATTGAGTAATGTTTATTCCATCTAAATTCCTACATTGTTACGGGTATACTTAAGAATTCGCCTCTTGGAAAGACATTTTGATTATATTGAGTATCAACATATCCCTAGATGTCTAAACACATTGACAAATTGATTGGATAATTATGTGTTATACAGACATTTGTGACATTTATAAATCCAAACACACATTTTAAAAAAGACAAGTAAGTCAGTAGGAACTTTATATTAATACGTCAAAAGTTACAAAAAGTGTTTGTCCAAAAACCAAACTATCAAAATAGTGAAGCTCGTGGCTTCATATACAAAAGCATCAAGGATTTTTCTTGTTGTAACAAATGACTGTCCGTGCCACTCTACAGAGAAGTCGGCCAATAGATGTCGATATTCCAACTGTATGGCGTTTGTAACGCTGAGGTACTTCGTCCACCGTGATATCAGGGATGCTCATGGTTAATCCCTCTAGGTTCTACTCGATCTCCTTGAGATTCTCAGCAGCCACTCCTCAACCTGCCACAATGCCTATCTCTCCTCACCTCTGAATGGGAGATGATCTCGGAGGATGATAAGACTCCACATCTGCATTATTGAGAGCACTTGATTAGTCTTGGATAAATGACAAAAAAAAATTATATTTAAAATATAAAAACATCATATAATGAAATTTTCCTTCTTACCTATGTCTCCCCACTGAGATCCTTAGGAAGAGATAAGTCAGTATCCCCATGGAAGTTTGTACCAGCGTAAGCATAGTCCTCCACCATGATTATTTTATCTCTCAGCCACTGAAAGAAAGATTTAACATACTTGACGATAGGCACGCCACCGTGATGAGCCATCAAATCCACCCATATTTTCATTCGTGGATCTTGTGGAGTGGGTATTCCCCACTCCACCTGTAGATGTAAGATGAGGACCCTCTCCAAGAATAAGGACATTAAAATGGATCCATAACAAAACTGTTTCAACCGACCATTCTGACACTTTGTCAGTTGCTTTTCCATGTTCTTCAAGACACCCTTGCACCAATTGAAGACTTGGCTCCATACACTCTATGGTGTACTGAAAGTGGATTTGCAAATCCATGTGGGGAGACACACTCCCTGCCATCCTGGTGATAGTATAGAGGATGTTTCTCAATGTTAAATCCTGAACATCCCTAATGGAAACCTTGCCACTATGATTTTCCGTACCTCACACGCAGTGGTGTGCAACATAGTAATACATGGCTTCTCCCCCGCCCCTACTTCCTGAGAGTGATACCCGAGAGCCTCGGTGAGATAACCCCGTCAGAAAGTAAATGATATATATATCCAAAGTGAGTGTATGCACACCCATGTGAAAGGATTGTTCATTTACATCCCACATGTGCACTAGATACTCCAACAATATCAGTTGGGCTCTCATGCCCTGAATTTTGAAGAATTTGGGTAAACCACACTCCCAATGTGCCATGATAGTGCCTGGGTCATTCCCAGCAAAGTATTCTTCTTCCTCATCCTCTTGATCCCTCCACTCGATCATTTTGACTAAGGAAAACCTGCCAAGTAACATCAAAAGATGATTAGAGTCATAAAAAATCAATTCTTGGAAGTTTTCCTGACTCATTTTTTCTTTTCAAAAATTGAGTTGAGATCGTCGCAGGAATTTTCTTTTACATAGACAGACGTCGTCGCACCCTGGATTTAAGTCCCCTTGCAGCAATTTAAGATCATTGTAGTTCATGATAATGTGATCCTGTGACGATCTCAAAGCACAGTGACCTCCAAAAAATCCACCTAAACTCAAAATTAAACCAATAAAAATGAAATTTTAAACCATGAAAAGAGAAAGGGGCAAGAGATTATCTTTTTGATGGAAGCAGTTTTCAAAATGGTCCACCAAGCGCTCCAGAATCGACGCTTGAAATTTGGAAGAAAAAGAGGGTTTGGGGCACTATTTGGGTGAAATTGCAAAATGAAATGGTAAATGGGTTGTTTTGACCTATTTTATTACTTTTTACCATATTTTATTGCAAAATTAAATTATTTTTCATATTTTTCCTATGCCCTAAAGTCTAACCAACTTTGCAAAGTGTTTTCTATTACAGATTGAAAAATCTAAGGACGAGACGTTTGATAGGGATCCACCATTTTTTGTTGTTTTGTGTGTTTTTCTTATGTACATATGCTTTTAGGGTTTTTTTTTAGGAAAAAACTCCTAGTACAGTCTTAATTCTTTCTCGCGCTCATGAAACCATGAGAATGCAATCGAGTAACCTTTTATCGCTTTTTCGAACTCACATTGGTAATACAAAAAATGAACCCTATGGAGTATCCTTTAAGCTCTTTTCAAGCTCCCTAAACATGAAAAGATAGCTGAGTGGTCTTGTTCTTTTCACGCTTGTAAAAGTATTTGAAGAAAGCATCTTATGAGCAGTAGATTACCTCTTTTTTAGTCTCATCGGACTACCTTACGAAAAATGACATTATGGAGTTCTTTTTAAGTGTTTTTCAGACTCTCTAAACATGAAAAAACCCTGAGTTTTCTTTCTTTAGATTCGTAAAACAAAACATTGAAAGGCCCATATGGGATCAAAACACTCCTTCATAGGGTTTGTTATATATACTCTAAGGGACTCGTCTCACAAATGAGCTTACATTACAAGCATATGTTATCCTCCTCAAGCTTATGTAAAAATAAAGAGGTACTCACCAGAAATGGTGGGGGAAATTGGGAGAGAAATGTGTCTTTGTATTTGTGTTAGTGGTAGTAAAGTCGCTCTTGAACATGACACCCCCCTTCATCACTATATCTGGGTTGGGAAATTCATTTGTCTCTCGCTTGCCCATCTACAAGTTCATATGTTGGGTCCTCCTAGAGTCAATGTTTCCAAGACAATTGTTGTGTTGTACATATGTTCAAGAGAAGTCCAACCTAAACAAGCCTTCTATCGAGTCGGCCATCTGCAGTTATAAATTTTCTACCATGTCGGCCTTCCCTGAGTCAATTCTGAATCACTTCATACTCTAATCTACTTCGAATCTGTTACATATTTTGTGTCATTGATGGGGGATACATTAAGGCCCTCATATGGCGAGTCTTTTCCTATCGACTTCAAATCATTATCCAGGAACAAGACTTAGAAATCATTTAGTACCTTGGAGCTTGCATGCCTCAATGGTAGGTCTCTTCACTTTCAACAGTGGGTTCACATCACTGGCCCCTTATTGGAATATTCCATCGAGTGTTTGACTTCAACTCATTCATTCACATTCATTGGATTGTACTAGAGTACCTTGGGATTCATTGACATAAATGGTGATTTCCCTTGCACTTGTTAATGGTTTTCATTAATGACCGGTAATCAAGTGGTTTCTACCATGTTCGACTTCGACACCTGTAATTACATGGCTAAATTCATACTTCAGGATGATAGAGATGAAGCCCTTGGATCTTACCATATCGGTCCAGGTTGCGATGGAGTATTCATAAGTTTGTACTAACACATAGATCCACTGTGTATGTCTCATGGCTATGCTGAATCATGTTGACATGGATCCACAGTGTATGTTTAGTGGCCATGAATCACTTGACACTTATGATTAGAGTCACTTGTATTCTAAGTATGGGAATGCCTACCTCAGAAGATGGTATATTATTATGTAGATGCTTGATTGTTTGCAGGTTTCTGAATGATGTGCTCCTTGTTTTCGACACACACATTCTACAAAGTTTTTCAACTGTCACAGGTTCCAATTTCATACTTTGGGGGGCATTCTGTGACACATTATTTTGGTCACCCCAGTAATCAACTGATGACATGTGCATAACTCACTTCCATGTTCCTTAAAAACTTTGACAAGGGAGATTGTTGCACATTGCTCTATATTTGGGGTGTGACGATGCTTGATCATTGCACGCTACACCAAAGATGGACTGCGGTGATGGGTTTCCTGTGCATAGGGTGCGACGATGATTCAACAAGGGAAAAGTGAAATTCATGAATTTTCTAGAAGGGAATCTTCTAGGAGATGAGGTGGCCTCCAATCGGTTTGGATCTTACTCACTTCTCTGATTTAGTGGGATCATCCTAATCTCCTCATCCATCCCTCTTTCACCCTATATAAAGAGGGATCTCTTATGGAAAAGGCTAAGGTTTGCAAAGGCTTGCATATACATGAATATTTTTGTTATAGATTATACATGAGATAGCTTTGCTTTAGCTCTCTAAGTCAAATGGTGGATCTTCCTTATCAAAGGCATTGGAGAAAAGGTGTGTGTGTTGGAGAAAAGAGTCATTGAAAGGGACCTTGCAACATCAAGGCATGGGTTGTATTCTCCACTTTCCATTTTAATATAATGCAGCAATACATTTATTCATTATAAATGTGTCTTGACTTTTATTGTATAACTCCTTGATATTATACATAGAATTCATTGGAATATATATATCTTTGTTCTCTCTCTTTGTTGGTTTTTTCTTCTTAAATAGGTTCACCATACCGCAAATCCAAAGATGGAGTGACAAGGAAAAAACTAGTGAGCATCAAGCATCATTTAAAAGGCATGTCACTTGTCCCTCTCTGAACTAGTTTATATGACAATGAAGTCTAAGGTGAAGTTTGTATTATGTCTTGTTTTGTTCTAGCTTCTTCTGGAATTTAGGGAGATTAGTTTGTGTCCGCACTTACTGATTTGTCCGATAACATACTAAACTAGGGTTTTACTGAATACATTTGCGGGTTGCAGTACTAGAAGGGAGAAGACATCCATGGGCCACAGTGGGACAAAGCGCGGATACCCGTAGGTTTACTAAAGACAAAGCACATATAATTTTTCAAAGATAAAAAGAAGATCTTATCTATCATGAGTGACAAGTTATAGGGATGAGAAGTGACTACAGGAAAGTGTGATAGTGATCTGGTACAGCAAAACCTTCTACAGAAGTTAAAAGGTATGTTATATGATTGTTGTAGTTGGTTATTGATAATGGACTAGGGTTTGGTCATGGAATATAAAGCATGTACCCCTGGGGGTTTGTAGGCTAGTTGGTATTCGTTGTATGAAGCAGATCTACAGTGGTATTTTTCTGGTGTATTGGCTTGGTATGGTTGGCACACCCCATAAGATAGTTTTTTATAGCACATCTTGTGATTTTGGAGAATATTTGAGGCATCTTGGTTGAAGAGTGTTAGTGAATATATTGGTACATTTTGAGATGGCATTATAGTTAGGGTTTATTGTATGATGGCTGTAAGGGTTTCCTATATTTGACAAATGGTTCATGGTTTATGTATGGAATTTGGTGTGTGAGGCATTATTGACTTCAATTCATGGTATATACTTTTGGCATAAGGTTATGTGACATATATGATCATATCTGAGACTCCAGTGAAGAGTTCCAGCATCAGGTTTAGCAGTGACAATTGACAAAGGAAAAATAGTGGAGCTAAGAGTGTTACTAGTAATCCACGAGTTGCAGTAAAGAAGGTCGCAGACATCCACGAGTTGTAGTTAAGAGAGGCATGAATACCTGCATGTTGCAGTATATACAGGTCACGGATCTGCAAGAAAGGGTTGAATAAGAATCAGGTCAGTGACAGATTTGGATCAATGACAATGAGAGAGGTTAGTAGTGACAGTGACAGAGGTTAGCAGTGACAGTGATAGATGTTAGTAGTAACAGTGGCAGGTTGTTCACATTTGGCACTTATATTTCATGGAAGTTGGATGGGGAAAGGATAGGTGGTTATAGCCACCTTCCAGTGGTAGCTGGAGAACATAAGGGGTTGTAACCTCCTTCTGGTTCTAGCCAGAAAATTGGGGATTTTGAGCTTCCCTCAGGTTGTAGCCTAAAAATATAGGGGGATGGAGCCTCCTTCCAGTTGCAACTGGAGAATAAAGGAATTTGGTGCTTCCAATGAATGTAATTCTTAAAGACATATAAGAGAAAGAATTATGTGATTTTCTCCCACATTCGGTTTCCATGTAAAAATAATGGTGTACGGTGTATGTGTATGGTTGTTCATTTTTTTATGATTTATTTATTCTGCACTTGTTGAATGATAATTGTACATTGATCATAAATTTAAACAACACCTATATACTATGGTTAAATAGATCCTTATTTCTCTAGTATTGATTCACCCCCCCACCCCCCGTAGTAATCCAATAATTGGTATCATAGAAGGTTCCTTCAAGAATCGGTTTAACCACTAGAAGGTAGGATCATGGAGAGCAACAATATGTATAAAAATGGAATACCATAGTTTTATGGAAAAAACTATGCATTTTGGAACAGAAGGATCAAAACATATGTACAAGCACAAGGATTTGAGGTTTGACAATCAGTTGTAGATGGATATAAAGAACTTCTCATTCCTCCAACAAATGAAAACAAAAGGAAACTCATTCTAAATAATTCAAAAGCCAAAAATGCACTTCGGAATGCTCTGGTTGATTCGGTATATGTTAAAGTTATGCATTGCAGCTCTATGAAGGATATTTGGGACAAACTTCAGAACATGTATGCAGTAGACGCAAAATTCAAGGCAACAAAGCTTCAAAATTAAAAAGATCAATTTGAACAGTTGAAGATGAACGAAGATGAGAATATTGTAGATTATTTTTTACGAGTTGATGAAACAGTGAATGAAATTAGAGGATTGGGAGAAGAATTTTATGAATCTAGAATTGTTCAAAAGGTACTAAGATCTCAGCACCAGAAGAAAGTACAAATCTGGATTCGATAAGCATGGTTGATCTACATGAAATATTCATATCCTATGAAATGAGAACATAACAAGAGAATCCATTTACAAAAGAAGCAGCATTCAAAGAATCCAAGAAGTCAAAGCAAAAGGAAAAGTCATTTAGTAGTACCAGTGATATCTCAGAAGACAATGAAGAAGTATCCAACTTCGTCAGAAGACTGAAAAAGGGAACCAGTAAATATAGAGGTAAGCTTCCATTGATTTGTTTTAATTGTGATGGTATTGATAATTTCTCTAACAAATGTACCCATAAGAAAAATAAAAGGAATGAAGAAGAAGATTCAAATAGAAAAAAAATATACAAAGGCAAAAGAACCAAAAAGAAATTTCTCAAGAAAATATTTTGCACCAAAGAAGACAACACCTCATCAGACAAAGATGAAGTCAGTAAAAGTGATACATAAAGGGTTCTATTCATGGTAGTAGAATATTTTTATGAATAAGGCACCAAAGAAGAATATGAAGAGGAATAAGTTGACTACA
>SNQJ01S0039166.1:70477-99302 GCA_010110895.2 Picea sitchensis
TATACCATTTATGTCACTTCCTTTTAACATTGGGGCCGACCTGACACTTTCTTATTTTGTAATTCTTTTCTTTAATTATCTTCAGGGCCTACATGTACAATTCACTTTGTCATCTTCAAAAATTCATTTCTCCTCAACCATGAAGATCCATCCATCCATGATGTATACTATCCGTACCACCGGAAACAACATGATGTATACTATCCATCCATGGGTGTTGTATTTGCATGTGCATTTTCCTTCATGTCCAAATACCTTCATCAATATTGCGGTCCAAAACCCATGACTAGGGTTGACATCAATGACAACAACCAATCTTCCAACAGTTATAATAAGGGAGAAGAAGAAAAACAAGTCACTAAATACAGAATTGAAAAGAAAAGAGGAAACTCAAAATTCAAACTCTGAAGAACTAGAGCAGATGGTCACTAAATTAAAAATCCAAGTTGGAGAAGACAAAATAATTGAAGAAGCACACAAATAATGGTTGGAATAAAAAGAAAGGATCATTGGAGGTTTGCAAGTAGAGATTGCACATTGAGAAAAGACCTTTAAAAGAAAAAATTGCAGAATGGATCCAAAGTTTTGGACAAGATTATTAGCATTCAAAGGCCAAATCATGACAAGTTCAGACTTGGATACAACCAAGAATAAAAGGGATCAAGCTCCAAAACAACAGATCAAGAAACACAACCAAAAATCTATGTAGAGACAGTCAGAGGAGACAAGAATTTTTACAAGGAATATCACAGAGACACTCCTCCACCCAGAAGATTCATATTTTAGAATCAGAGATAGTCGGAAACAAGAAGGCCTCAAGAAGAAGAAGGGTTCAAAAGAGTAACTCATTTTAGAATATCTACATCTCCTAGATATCAAACCATTTTTCTTGGTTTATGTTATTCGTGTAACAATTTTGGACATAATGTTGTGAATTGCAGAGAAAATAATGGGAACGAAGATAACCATGAAATCTATGTACGAAATGATTATTCAATAAGGCCTAGTGAAACAAAAAACAAAAGCCACAATAGGTTTTAATCCTTGAGTACTGATATAAAATGCTACAAGTGAAACAAATTTGGACATATGGCCAAATATTATAGAATGACAATTCCTCCAGGAGAATCACAATAGAAAAACAACAATCACAGACAAGAACCTTAAAGAATATGGATAAGAAAGAATAATCAATTCAACAATGAAGAATGCACACTTGCTCTACAAGATAAACATAAGAAATGTGGTTGGTATGTTGATAGTTGCTTCTCAAAGCACATGACAGGTGATGAAGATAGGTTTCTAACCTTGAGAAAGGAAAGATATGGATTAGTCTCCTTTGGAAATGATGAATCAACTAGAATCATTGGAAGAGTCATAGTCAGAATTGGAAACAAGGATACCAAGGCAGAGAATGTTCTACTAATGGAAGATATGAAACATAATCTTCTAAGTGTAAGTCAAATGTGTGACCAAGTTCACAAAATTGTGTTCGATTCACAGAAGTGAGAGATAAGAAAAGCATGTTCAAGTAGATTGGTTGCAACAACTGTAAGAACTTCAAGCAACATATTTGTATTAAGTGAAATTTGAAATGAAAAGTGTTATCTAAGAAAGAAATATAAATTTTGGCTATGGCACAGAAGAATGGGTCACATAAAATTTGACAACCTTGTCAAATTCAACAAAAATGAAGCATTTAGAGAAATTCCCAAGATCATGAAGCCAACCAACACCTTATGCAAGCATTGTCAACAAGGAAATAAAGCAAAGACCAAATTCAAATCAAAGGAATACTCCACAACAAGATCGCTGGAAATTGTGCATACTGATCTAGTTGGACCAACTAGAACAAAGGGTTTAAAAGGTGAGAAATATTTTATGTTATTGGTTGATTATTATACAAGGATAACTGAAATTTGTTTTCTCAGGAAGAAGTCAGAAGCATTTGAGAACTTAAAAATATACAAGGAAATGGTTGAAAATGAAATGGATTCAAAAATCAAATGTTTGAGATCTGATAATGGAGGAGAGTTTACTTCAAAGGAATTTATGGATTTATGCAGCAAGCATGGGATAAAAAGGAAATTCTTCATTGCTAGGACACCACAATAGAATGGAGTAGTCGAAAGGAAGAATGGGACAGTACATGAAATGGCTCAAAATATGTTAATGGACTCCAAGTTGAGAGATGGATTTTGGGCACATGTAGTGCATGCATCAGGTCATATTCAAAATAGAGTAATTCTCATAAACAATAGTTATAAAACTCCCTACGAGTTATGGAAAGGAAGGTCAGTGAATGTGAAGCACTTTAGAGTTTTTGGAAGCAAATGCTACATCAAAAGAGAAGATGGCAGAATGGGAAAGTTTGATTCTCGTGTGGACAAAGGCGTACTTGTTGGGTACTCAAGCACAAGGAAATAATACAAATGTTTCAATATAAGGCTCAACAAATTTGCGGAAACCATCAATGTGACAGTTGATGAGACAAGTGGATGAAAAATAAAGGAAGAAGAAAAGGATTCAATGGAACAAGTTCACGAAGAAGAAGAAAAAGAAGAAGTAGTAGTAGAAGGGGAATATGAAGAAGAGAAGTTAGAAGTAGAAGAGCGAGAACAACAAGATCTTCAAGTACCTCCAAAGACACCTAGAAAATCAATACAAGAGAATCATCCATCAGATCATATTATTGGGAATAAAGATGTAGGAGTTGAGACTAGAAGAAGAATTTGTTCACCAGAACAACTACACCTAGCACTCTTATCTTCAATTGATCCAAGCAATTTTGAAGAAGCCAGCAAGGATGAATTCTTGATAAAATCCATGGATGAAGATTTGGATCAGATAAATAAGAATGACACTTGGGAATTGGTTCCAATGCCAAGGTCCAAAAATGTGATCGGCACAAAGAGGGTCTTCATAAACAAATTGAATGAATATGGACAAGTTATTAGGAACAAAGATAGATTGGTATGTAAAGGATACACTCAAGTTGAAGGTATTGACTTTGAAGAGACACTTGCCCCAGTTTCCAGAATGGAAGCAATCATATTGATCCTCACTTATGCATGCTCCAAGAATAATAAATTTTATTAGATGGACGTGAAATAAACCTTCCTGGATGGGGATCTAGAATAAGAAGCCTACATTGAGAAACCAAAAGGATTTCAGTTGTCAAATAATGAAGATTATGTTTGCAGGATGAAGAAGGTCTTGTATGGTCTCAAAAATGCCCCGAGGGCATGGTATTCAAGACTGGATGGATATTTACAGCAGCAAGGGTTCAAGAAAGGAAGTGCGGACATCAACCTCTAAATAAAGGTAAATCAAGATAGTATTTTGTTAATTTAAGTTTATGTTGATGATGTTATCTTTGGAAGTGATGATGACATGACGAGACAGAAATTTGAAAACGATATGCAAAATGAATTTGAAATGTCATTACTTGGAGAATTTTCCTTCTTTTTGGGTCTTCAGATATGTCAAAGAAGTCAAGGAATTTATATTTCTCGAACCAAGTATATTAGAGAAATGTTAAATAGGTTTGGAATGGAAGATTGAAAACTAGTCAATACTCATGTGCAGACTAGTTGTAAGTTAAGTAAAGACAATGATTCAAAGTCTACAGATTAGAGGCAATATAGGTCAATGATTGGTAGCTTACTTTATGTGACAACATCCAAACCATATCTAATGCAAGAAATTGGATAGGTGGCAAGATTTCAAGCAGCGCCAAAGGAATCACATGTTCTAGCAGTAAAGATGATATTCAGATATCTCAAATGTACATAAGAGTTTGGATTATGGTATCCAAAAGGAAAGGATATGTCACTTGTTGCCTACACATATGTAGATTGGAGAAGTTTCATTGATGACCGAAGAAGTAAAAGTGGAGCAGTGTTCTACTTAGGTGAGTGTTTGGTATCTTGGATAAGAAAGAAAAAGGCATCAGCATCATTGTCTACAGTCAATGCAGAGTATATTGCAGCAACAACATGTTGTACACAGGTTCTATGGATGAAACAAACTTTGACAGATATACAGGTTGAGTACGATGAGCCCATTCTGATATATTCTAATAATACATGAGCCATCAGTATCTCAAAGAATCCAGTGATGCACTCCAAGATTAAGCACATTCCAATAAAGTATCATTTTCTATGAGAACAGGTTGCAGAGAAAAACATTAGAGTTGAGTATGATGGGACCAAAGAACAAATTGTGGACATATTTACAAAACCGCTTCCAAGGGAATCCTTTGAGTATATTCGTTAGAAACTTGGCATAGTTTATTCCCCATAATGAATCTTGAATGTTATTCTTATATGTATTATATTTAAACGATGAAGCACCATAAAGATGACAGTTCAGTTTGGGGAGAGTTCAGTCAGGGGGATCAGCCCTGACAAGAAGTCACATTTTCCATTGATGTCAAAGGGGGTGATATTTATTAAATGCATGGATAGAGAGTTAGATTCTTGGAGAGAGATCAAAAAGGCATTTTTCTAGGGGGAACGATGGTCATAGGGGGATCATGTGTGTTATGACTTCAGTGTTGCATTAGAGTGTTTCCATCAATGCCAAAGGGGGAGATTTTTTATTAATTGGATTGGTTTTCATTGATGTCAACCCTTGAAGCAAGTCTGGTTGCAATTTATGGTAGCCCCAACAGTATGGTTAATGGACTTAAGTTTTTCTTAGGGATAAAGGTATGAATATCAATGTATTTTAAGGTAATAATATTCTAGATGGATAGTACATGTCATGCCATTTTTCGGTGATATGTGGAATGTCACATAACTCCTCACGGTTAGAGAGTTATGGCCTTGTGAATCATGAGTTATATAGAAGCCCCTAGAAAGTCAAAGAAGTCAATTTATTCTAGAAAATCCTAGAACAAGTTTACTAGTCAAAGTGGTTGTAACTAGGAACTAATCATGAGTTAAGTTGATGCAAAAAGAAAATAATTAAAAATAAATTAGTTGCAACGAGAAGTGGTGAGTTTATTGTTTGTGGATAAAGTGGTTGTATGTGGACAAATTGGTTCGAAGTGGGTTAGCCCTAAAAGAAGGAAGTTGGGTAAAGTCAGTTAGAAGGTAACCCATCGAGGAAGCTACTTAGAGAGTATAAATAAGAGAGAAAGAGTATCCTATTAGCATCGATTGAGCACATTGAATATCTATTATTTTGTGAATTTTTATGGGTAGGTATCATTGACAAATATTTAGCAATGAGTCTGAAGCAACGACAAAGTTGCAGGTACGAAGGGTCGATATTGTGGGTACTGAACTAGGGTTTTACTGAAGACATACGCAGGTTGAAATACTAGAAGGGAGCAAACATATACAGGCCACAGTAAGACAAAGCATGGATACTCGTGGGTTTACTAAAGACAAAGCGTGGATATGTTGTCAAAGATAAAAAGAAGATATGATATATCATCAGTGGAAAGTTGCAGGGATGAGAAGTCACTAAAGGAAAGTGTGACATTGATGTGGTACAGCGGGACCTTCTACAGAAGTTAAAAGGTATGTTATATGTTTGTTGTAGTTGGTTATTGATAATGGCATAGGGTTTGGTCAGGAAGATAAAGCATGTACCCTTGGGGGTTTGTAGGCTAGTTGGTATTTGTTGTATGAGGTAGATCTACAATGGTATATTTCTGGTGTATTGGATTCATATGGCTGGTACACCCCATAAGATAGTTTTTTATAGTACATCTTGTGATTTTGGGGCATATTTGAGTCATCTTGGTTGAAGAGTGTTAGTGAAGATATTGGTATAGTTTTAGATCGCGTTATAGTTAGGGTTTATTGTATGATGGATGTAAGGGTTTCCTATATTTATTGAATTGTTCATGGTTTATGTATGGAATTTGGTTTGTGAGGCATTCTTGACTTCATTTCATGGTATATACTTTTGGAATAAGGGTATGTGACATATATGATCAGATCTGAGACTACAGTGAAGAGTTCCAATATTAGGTTCAGTAGTAACAGTTGAGAAAGGTAAAAATGTGAAGTTGAGAGTGTTACTAGTAATCCACAAGTTGCAGTAAAGAAGGTCACGGACATCCGTGAGTTGTTGTTAAGAGAATTGTGGATACCTTTGTGTTGCAGTATATACAGGTCATGGATCTGCAAGAAAGAGTTGAAGAAGAATCAGTTCAATGACATATTTCGATCAGTGACAGTGATAGAGGTTAGAGGTGACAGTGACAGAGGTCAGCAGTAACAGTGATAGGTTTTTCACTTTTGGCACTTACATTTCAGGGAGGTTGGATAGGGAAAGGATAGGTGGTTCTATCCACCTTCCAGTTGTAGACAAACAACATAGGGGGTTGTAGCCTCCTTCTGATTGTAGCCATAAAATTGGGGAGTTGGAGCTTCCCTCAGTTTGTAGCCTGAAAACATAGGGGGTTGGAGCCTTCTTCCAATTGCCGCTGGAGAACAAAGGAATTTGGTGCTTCCAATGAATGTAATTCTTAAATACGTATAAGAAAAATTGTTACGTGGTTTTCTACCGCATTGGGTTTCCACGTAAAATTACCGGTGTATTGTGTATGTGTATGTTTGTTCATTTGTTCATGGTTTATTTATTATGCACTTGTTGCATGATAATGGTACATTTATCATAAATTTAAACAACACCTACATATTGTGGTTAAAAGGATCCTTATTGCTCTATTACTTATTCACCCCCCCTCTCAGTAATCCAACAACCACCAGGTGCCTCTTTTGAGTTGTATAATACCCATCAGGCATAGTACTAATAGTGAGAAATAATTCCATATCAATCAGGTAATCAAGGTCCCAGCATTGATTATAGTTTCTTCACTTGAAAGAAAAAATAATTTTGTATGTGTGAAAAGGACGACAACAAATATTCAGAAGATTCTAATGAAGAAACCAAAATTCAAAAATCTAACCATCAAAATAGCAATGTCATGATAACAATGCTTCGAGGATGAAGAATTTGAAGGAGGGATGACTTGTAATATACCATATGTATATTAAAATGTCATTAATTACTAATTAAATCATTAATGTAAATAATTATACTTGTATTGTAAATTCATGTACTTTTGTCTAAAACACATGACTATGACTCTACTCATGTATGTGTATTTATACACATTGTTGTACATTGAACAAGACAATGAATAATAAATTTATTAAATATTAAATAGATATTGTAAAGTCTTAAGATTCCAAGAGATGTCAGTTTTCAACTTCTCAATTTCTTTTGAGGAGTTGGATTTGACTTCAAGCAATTTGTCCACATGTATTTGACTCAAAATTTCTATTGTTTGGTTCAATCTCATGTTTTCATGATACTGAATCATATTTCAGTGAAGGAGTTGTTGTAATTGGATATTAAGATCTTTAATTTTTTGTTCAAGGGAAATGTGGTTACCTTCCAAGTTTTTACAATATTCCAGAAGACCACTTTTTCCATGGCATACATACTGGCATAGTCCTATTATTGTTTTGAAATCAGGATGATATTTGGACACATGGTCAATTGGATAGATTTCTCTTTTTATCCAAAGATCCAATTTTTTAGCTCTGACTTCCCTTAATGCAGTGTAATCAATGTTAGTGAGAAATTTCTAATTGTGTTTCTAGATCATCGCCATATCCCTACCTAAATTTATCTGAGTAACATGGTGATAGTTTCTTACAACATCTATATGTGTTGGAGACTCCTACAAAAAACCAATATTATGGGATAAATATAGGAAAATACCAAAATGAGAAAATCAAAGTTTCACTTCAAAACAGTTGGGGAGATTTTCTAAGGAAAAACCAACTTTTTTAGATATTGAGGCATACCTCAAATTTGTCAGACATATTGTAGAACATGGTACATCCAACTAATCTTCTACATTTTTATCTGAATACAACATAAATTAAAAACTAGTCAATAGAATATACGAAACCGTTCTTACAACAACAAACAATCTTAAAAATCTCTTTTTAGCCTAGGCTTGTTTATTTTTCTATTTAGCTGATGAACTTGAAGAGCATTTTTTTTGTGTATCTCGTGAATTTGAAGTGTATCCTTTTTTGTATCTCTGATGAAATTGAACAGTAATATTTATCCCATAATGTATATTTTTTTTTGGTGATGTTTAATCTTTTAACACCATGATATTCATAGTTAGGTTAGAGGTTTGTCAGCAGTTTGCAAAGTCATGCCTATTAGCACCAATATTGTTTTTATGCGTGGCATCATATAACATCTCCAAGGGTCAGTTTCAAAAGGAAGTTTTATCATTTATTACTTCCATTTCCATTTGTAACTGCGCACTTCAAAATTCACTACGCGCTGCAAAATTTGTTGCGCGATGCGCAAAGGATTTCATCGCATAGAGGATTTTGTCGCGCAGAGGGTTTTTCCGCGGAGAGGGTTTTCCCACGCAGATGATTTTGTCGCACAGAGGATTTTGTCACGCAAGAGGGTTTTTCCATGCAGAGGATTTTCTCACGCAGAGGATTTTACCATGGAGTGGATTTTTTTGCGCATAGGGTTTTACCGCGCAGAGGATACAGGGCATGTTGTGTAAATGACTGGTTTAGTGTTCAAATTTAAGATCACTTTCTGACCAACAGAAGAGGAATTTTGAAAATCCCCGAGAAGTTTTTGTCGAGGAAAAACCAAATAATAAAAACCTCTCTCATATTTTCAAAAGGTGTCACATATTGGGTGATGTGAAGGAATATTTCATCCCTATTTTTCAGTTTTCATGATTTCCTGTTTGAGACATGTTTTTGCGACATGTATTCCGGCCATCTAAAGACGAATTTAAAGAAACCAAGAGAGGTTTTTCTTTAGAAAAATATTACCTACAAAAACTATTCTCATATGGTACACAGCTATTACATTTTGAGAATTACAAGTGGCATATTGAATCCTATTTTTTAGAATTTCGCCTCCTGAAAAGCAGGAAATCAGTTAAAACATGTCATTTTTTGTTTGTAACTATTTTTATTTTGGGAAAGGGGTTCAAGTTCAAAATGGTGATCTAGAAAATACCTATAGTGATATATATTTCATGGTACAAGAGTAGAGAAGGTTTGGACCCTTGGGGAAGAAGACTTGTTTATTTCTTTGAAGTTAATGCAAAAGTTTCCTTTTTCTGAAATTTGAGATTCATCACGGTGTTTATGTTCAATATGTGTTTATTGTATATCATTTCCATGATTATTTTTTTCTTCTAGATTTTTTTGAGATTAAGTGGTAGGAATTCATCCATGTTTGATGCTCCTTTCACATTGATGATGCTTGTTATGTGTTAATGGTTACTTTTACATAATACATCTTCATTTAATGATATGTTTAGGAATTAATCTTTGTGTCCTTTCTTCTAAAGCTGCACTGGAGATTTATCCATTGATTGATGCATGTAGTGTAGTGGGATTTCTTCTCCTTCCCATCTCTCCAGAAGACCACTTTTTCCATGGCATACATATTGGCATAGTCCTATTATTGTTTTGAAATTAGGATGAGAGTTGGACACATGGTCAATTGGATAGATTTCTCTTTTTATCCAAAGATCCAACTTTTTAGCTCTGACTTCCCTTAATGCAGTGTAATCAATGTTAGTGAGCAATTTCTAATTTTGTTTCTAGATTGCCGTCATATCCTTACTTAAATTTATCTGGGTAACATGGTGATAGTTTCTTACAACATCTATATGTGTTGGAGACTCCTACAAAAAACCAATATTATGAAAATCAAAATGTATAGGAAAATACCAAAATGAGAAAATCAAAGTTTCACTTCGAAACAGTTTTGGAGATTTTCTAAAGAAAAAACAACTTTTTTAGATATTGAGGCATACCTCAAAGTTGTCAGGCATATTGTAGAACATGGTACATCCAACTAATCTTCTACATTTTTATCTGAATACAACATAAATTAAAAACTAGTCAATAGAATATACGAAACCGTTCTTACAACAACAAACAATCTTAAAAATTTCCTTTTAGCCTAGGTCTGTTTATTTTTCTATTTAGCTGATGAAATTGAAGAGTATTTTTTTTGTGTATCTCATGAATTTGAAGTGTATCCTTTTTTGTATCTCTGATGAAATTGAACCCTAATATTTATCCCATCATGTATATTTTTTGTTGGTGATGTTTAATCTTTTAACACCATGATATTCATAGTTAGGATAGAGGTTTGTCAGCAGTTTGCAAAGTCATGCTTGTTAGCACCAATATTGTTTTTATGCATGGCATCATCTAACATCTCCAAGGGTTAGTTTCAAAATGAAGCTTTATCATCTATTATTTCCATTTCCATTTGTAACTTCGCACTTCAAACTTCACTACGCGCTGCAAAATTTGTTGCGCGATGCGCAGAGGATTTCATCGCGTAGAGGATTTTGTCGTGCTGAGGGTTTTTCTGCAGAGAGGGTTTTCCCACACATAAAATTTTGTCGCACAGAGGATTAGGTCGCGCAGAGCGTTTTTCCACACAAAGGATTTTCTCGCGCAGAGGATTTTGGCACGGAGGGTATTTTTTTTTGAAGAGGATTTAGCCACGCAAAGGGTTTTACCGTGCAGAGGATACAGGGCACGTTGTGTAAATGATTAGTTTAGTGGTCAACTTTAAGATCACTTTCTGACCAACTGAAGAGGAATTTTGAAAATCCCCGAGAGGTTTCTGTCGAGGACAAACCAAATAATAAAAACCTCTCTCATATTTGCAAAAGGTGTCACATATTGGGAGATGCGAAGGAATATTTCAGCCCTATTTTTCAGTTTTCATGATTTCCTGTTTGAGACATGTTTTTACGACACGTATTCCGACCATCTGAAGACAAATTTAAATAAACCGAGAGGTTTTTATTTAGAAAAATAATACCTACAAAAACCGTTCTCATATGTTACACAACTATTACATTTTGAGAATTACAAGTGGCATTTTGAATCCTATTTTTCAGAATTTTGCCTCCTGAAAAGCGGGAAATTAGTTAAAACGTGTCATTTTTTGTTTGTAACTGTTTCTATTTTGGGAAATGGGTTGAAGTTTGAAATGGTGATCTGGAAAGGACCTATACTGATATATATTTCATGGTACAAGAGTAGATAAGGTTTGGACCCTTGGGGAAGAAGACTTGTTTATTTCTTTGAAGTTAATGCAAAAGTTTCCTTTTTCTGAAATTTGAGATTCATCACGGTGTTTAAGTTTAGTATGTGTTTATTGTATATCATTTCCATGATTATTTTTTTCTTCTAGAATTTTTTGAGATTAAGTGGTAGGAATTCAGCCATGTTTGATGTTCCTTTCACACTGATGATGCTTGTTATGTGTTAATGGTTACTTTTACGGAATCCATCTTCATTTGATGTTATGTTTAGGAATTAATCTTTGTGTCCTTTCTTCTAAAGTTGAACTAGAGATTTATCCATTGATTGATGCATGTAGTGTAGTGGGATTTATTCTCCTTTCCATCTCCCATTTCATATCATTTATTTGTTGAGCATAGCACCTATTTTTCCTCAAATCTGCCAAAAGAAACTAACTAGTTGTTGACTGTAAAAACGTTGAAATTCGGGCCTTGACTCCATTGCCCAATGGTACCTTTTCCTTGTTTGTCCTACCAAACATTTTAAAAACAAAAAAAAACCTATCTTGTTGTAGAATCTGACCTATGCACATTTACTGATGAATCCTTTGAGTTATTACCAGTCATTAGACATCTGAGAGAGCCCTCTCTGGTTGTATAGGTCAAAATACAATATAAAGTTGGTTGAAACAGTTAACTCAAGGTTTTCGTTGATACAACCCAAAGAAATTTCTGAGAGTTAACATTTTGGCATCGTTGTCGGGGACAAAAGTTGCATTTTCCCTGGGAGAAACGACGAGGTTTAGACCTGATTTCTGATGGTGGACAAAGGTCAGACACAAGAAGGTTGTACATTTCCACCTGGAGACTCTAATCAAACTTCAAATGTGATTCAGAGAGTCCAGTGGAGGACGAGATCCATTGACAGAGGTATGAAAGGACATCATGGGAGCAAACAAGTACCTAAAGTTGAGTTTTCTCCAAGAAATAATATTTTTTGTTATTAATTACCTTTTTTTGCTTTCCTGAACATGTTAACAAATTTTTCTTTACCCGTTGCATTCAAATGATGATCATGAGAATCTTGCACTTGTATATCCTCCTCTTAAATTTGTACATATATCTCCTCATTGTATCACTGATTTTGATCAAAATATTCCATCTAAGCCATGTGATGACCATATCCAAGTTGATGAGCCTCATGAAATCAAGGTTTATATCTCACCTCCTGTACTTGATCCAACACCCTCCAAGATTCAGCAGAGATACAGACCTTTAAAATTACTTCACATCCTTCATAACTTTCCTCCAAAGAACTATAAGTATTGTAACATCTCAATTCTAACCCTTATGAACTATAATGTATTATGTAAATATGACTTAGTGTTGGCACAATGGAAAACCCAGGGTTTAGCTCCAAGAGTGCACCAATAAGCCCTAGCTACTGGCCCTTTCGGCAACACCTGCGAAGCAGATGCAGTCTCACCCGAAGTAGCTATGAAGGGGTTGCAGGACAGAGATGTCTACAACCAAGGGGAATATCAAGTGGATCTAAAATAGAAACAACACAGCATTCATATATCACTTATCAGCTTGATCTACTCCATGCACCTATCATATCTACCTTAGCAATGTAATAATAGTATATGAAGGACAAATACAAAATACCAATCATACACAACACAAAATATACGTGGTTCACCATCTCTCTAGGGCTACGTCCACAGAACTGTGCTATATTATATTGATGTAAAGCATACAATTATTTTCTGCATTCTGAGCTAGCAGATATTCTCTTCTCCTACCTTTCTCTCCCCTCCCTGTGCACCCAGCTGCAGGGTTGATTTTCGCACCCAGCTAAAGATATTACAATCTAGAAGGCTCTGGTACCCAGCACTTTTCTCTCTCACAATACTCTTCTCTCGACCAACTCAATATCAACAGTAAAAATAAAAACACATCAAACCAAAAGTACCAACCCAAAACACCAACCCAACCTAGGCCCTTTAGACCTCTATTTATACATTGAAATCACTCACCGACAGCCTTAGGTCAAAACCTAGGTGTCAAAACCCTAGGTCAACCTCACCCACGTTTTTCAGGCTTCGTCGGCCTGTCTTTCCTTCCTTCTTGCGCGGTGCTCCAAAGCATCCAACAGTGTCTTTTTTCTCTTTCTGACTTGTCCAAAATCCTTCTTCATTTATTATCTGTCATCCCCGATCTCCTCATCCAACGGCTTTCTTTCTCGAGATTTTCTCCATCTTTTCTGCTCTTTTGCTCACTTCGACCCAGTATTAGTCACTGTGTCTTCCACGAAGTTCACTTTTTCCCTTTTCTTCCTTGTTCTTCACTTCCTTCCATAACCAAGGGCCAACAGGCCCCCAACACTCACATGTGACTTGTCTCAAGTCACTTTGATCTGATCCTTTTGTTCTACTTTAACTTTGGACTACGCAGTGCAACCTTTTCTTTCTTCTTTATGCCTCCTCTTCCTCCTTGTGAAGACTGTCTTTTCTATGTCTGGTACCCAATTTCAACTGCACCTGGTACCTAGACCCTTGATCTGTTTGATTTTACTGAGAGTTGTGAGGCATATGGTTGTCATAGTAGAACTTCAGCTGACTCCCATTCACTAGTCCTTCCTTCCATTCTCCATTCAACATCTTCAGTTGTGCAGCTCCTCCTTCTGTAACATAGGTGATCTCGTATGGCCCGAGCCAATGTGTTCTGAATTTCCCTGGATGTTTTATAAACTTGTTGTTATAAACCAGCACTAGATCTCCTTTTCTAAATGCCTTCTTCTTGATGTGCCTGTCATGATAGGCCTTCTCTCTTTCCTTCTATACTTGCTGATGGAATCTTGCAATGAATCTATCTTCCTCAAGTTCGACCAACTGCACAAGTCTCTCTTGAACAGCTCCAGTATCATCCATACCTATAAAGGAAGCAATTCTCAGGCTTGGTACCAAATACTCCATTGGAACAACAGATTCAAGACCATAGACCAACTTAAAAGGGGTCTGCATTGTCATCTTCTTGCATGTGGTTCTATAGGCCCATAATACTGCTAGTACTCTTAAATCCCAATCATCCATGTTCACGCAACATATCTTGGTTAGTTTTGTTTCCAAAATCTTGTTGAATGCTTCAACTTTCCCATTTGCTTGTGGATGGTACGGCGTGCTCTTCTGATGGTGGAATGCAAATTCTTCAGTCGAGGCTTCAACTGTATTATTGATGAAATGTGTTCCTTGATCGCTCATGAGGATCTTTTGGCATTCAAAACTGGTTATGATGTCATCAAATATGAAACGTGCAGCTGTAGTTGCACTACAGTCCTTAACTACTCGAGCTTCGACCCATCTGGTCAAGTACTTTGTTGTTGTGATTATGTACCTTGCTCCTGTGTGCTTTCCTGGTGGGTTTATAGGTCCAACGAAGTCAATGGCCCATTTCTCGAATGCTTGTAGGGTAAGTTGTGGTGCTAACAGCATTTCATCTCTTCTGGATGGTTTCCCAACCCTTTGGCATACATCGCAGGATCTGGAATAGTTTTTAGCATCTCTGTGTAAGGTAGGCCACCAAAGGCCAGCTCTAAAAACCTTTTGCGCAGTTGCTTTCCCTGCATAATGTCCTCTTGTGATGCCTTCATGAGCTTCTACGAGGATCAACGGGCGTTCTGCCTCCATAACACATCTTCACAAGATCTCATCAAGTCCCATCTTGTATAGATGTCCAGCTATAAGTGAGAAATCTACAGCTCGCACTACTAGTTGTTTACTCTATGGAATTGTGTACTCACTAGGTGCCATTCCTGTTGATAAGAACTGGACTATTTCTGTGAAGTGGTCATCGATCTTTCTAATGGCTAGTAGTTGTGCATCTGGTAGTGCATCCTCTAAACTGGTTGGTTCTTCACCATGTTCCAACCTCGACAAGTGGTCAGGGCCTTTGTTCATTGTTCCTGGCTTAACTATGATATCGAAATAATATTCTTGAAACAACAGAAGCCATCTGCATATTTTCCCCCCCAACACTGGCTTGTTGACCAGGTACTTCAGTGTGGAGTGATCAGTAAAAAATTTAAAGTGTCCTCCCAACAAATAGTCACAAAATTTCTGCAATGCATACACCATAGCTAATCCCTCTCTTTCAGTAGTGGTATAATTAATCTCAGTTGTGGATAACTTTGTGCTATAAAATGCTAGAGGATGGTCAATATATCCTTCTCCCTGTTGTGCTAATATGGATCCTAAAGAAATAGAGGATGCATCGACAAGTACATGAAACTCTTGGGTCCAGTCTGTAAAAACAAAAATGGGCGCAGTAACCACTTTCTCTTTCAGTGTGTCGAAGCTCCGTTGGCATTCTTCAGTCCAACTAAACTAACAATCATTTTTCAACAGCTTCTCCATGGGCACTGTAATCAGAGCATATCCTTTAATGAATTTCCTGTATTAGCTGGTGTGTCCCAATGCAGTGTGCAGATGTTTAACTATTGTAGGAGGGGGTAGATCAACTATAATGGCGATCTTGGATGGGTCTACCAGTAATCCTTGCTTACATACAATATGTCCTAATAAAACTCCAAATGGGGAAAAGAAAATGAACTTCTTTAGATTCAAAGAAAATTGACACTGCCTGCATTTATCCAACATTATCCTTAGACATTCAATGTGATTCTTCAATAAACTAAAGATAGTCCAATCATCAAAATATGCTTCTAAAAATTTATGCAAAAACTCCTTGAATGATTCGACCACCACCCTGGAAAAGATGGTTGGGCATTCTTCAATCCAAATGGAATTACTGTATACTAATAGGACCCCAATTCTGTTGCAAATGTGGTCTTGTGGCGATCTTCCTTGGCAATCCGGATCTGATGGTATCCTGAAAATCCATCTGTAAAAGAATATACCTCTTGGCCTCCCACATTATCTAACACTTCATCAGTGAATGGTGTAGGGAAGGGGTCATGTAAACAAGCATAATTCAGTTTCCGGAGGTCTACACATATTCTAATATCTCCTGTATTCTTGTCTTGTACCACCATAGGGCTAATCCACTCTGATTCTTCCATAGGTTCTATAATCCCTGCTTCCAGCATTCTGTCAAGCTCGATCTTCACTTTCTCCTTCTACTTGGGGTTCAGTCTGTAAGGTCTCTGTTTGACTGGTCTAGCATATGGATTTAAGGGAATCCTCATCTCTCCCATATTCCCTTTCATTCCCTTCATATCAATGAACTTGGTTGGAAACAAGTCCTAATACTCATGCAGTAACTCAGTAATCTTGTCAATGGTGGAAGCATCCCAATAATCTCTGACATTGGAAAGCTTCGATGTCTCCTCTATTCCAATATTGACTTTCTTGATCTTGATCGGTTGTCCAATAAATGGTAACTCAACTCCTGGTCCTTCCACATCTCTCTGGCCTTCTGTTTCTACAATGTTTAATTTCCTTGGATCATCATCTTCATCTGCATTAATGTTGTAACAGCCTTGAAGTTTCTAGAGAGGCGCAGTCCATTCATCCTCTTCCTGTTCTAAGGGAAGGTTGGATACCTCCTCGAATACTTTTTGTCTCACAATGTGTAATGCTTGATCTACTGACAGAAATTGACTTTCAAATAGGAATGTAGTTATAAAATTCTGAGTCATACCTTTCCAATCTTTAGTGACGAGGCACAACTCTGCTTGAAGGTACCAGTTGATAGGTATCATGTCCAGCATGTTGATGAATTTGTGTACCCACCATTCTTGAGGAATGTCACTCCAGGCCTCTTCGCAGCTTCGCACATGGTCCTTTGGGAAGCTTTGACCTGTGTAGCGAACTTCGCAGCCTTCTACTTGTGCTAAGAATTGCGTTGTCATCAAATTACGGCATTGTGTCCAGTCTCTGATATTACTTTTGTGCGTCCCCCACCATCTCATTGGTGTGGCTTTCAAGACCTCATCCATGGCTATTAATCTATGTTGTATTGGTACATTCTCCTCAAAGTCTGAAAAGAATGTTTCTAAAGGATTCAGACCATCAAAGGTGGGTAAGTTACTTACTGTTGTGCCAATCCAACGAACTTCTTTGGTTAATCTAGCACATCTTCTTGTGGATACTTTGTACATCTTATTCTGCCAGTTCTCCAGTGCTTCTTATGAATCTGATGAACATGCGCTCTCACTTCGCTAGCTTAGATTCCCATCGGCTGTAGGATTAATGAATCTTGTTGTCTGGCGGTTAGCTTGTAGATGTTTTCTAGTGCGTATGCGTAGTCTTCTTCCCTGATGGGCTATGTGTATCGCTGACCTTCATCGGGATCTAAAGGTGAAATGACCCTAATACGGCCATCACCTTCAAAATTCATGTCTCTTCTTTAATTCAACAACAGTAGAGTTATTGAAGGCCCAGTCAATTTCTAACAGCGTCGGGTAAGGGAAGTTGTCATCAACTATTTCAATTACCTCGAAATCTACAAATGTCCTTACTTCATTGATGTCCACAAGGACATGCTCCAATCATCCAAAGGGGTTGACAGCTTGTTGGTTAGCCATCCTAAGCCTAATAGGGGAATATATCAACTTCGGTTTTCCCATCTGTGCCCAAGTTTGCTTCGTCATGACATTAACCTCCAACCCTAAGTCGAGGACCACATAATCTATCTCATACTCTCCTATTTGAGCATTCAAATGTAATTCCTTATTTCTCCTTCTCTTTTTACCCATTTGGTGTACTACCCTATTCAGTAAGGGATCTATCTTTCCGAGATTGTATTGTCTGATTAAATTTTGTAACTCTTGTACATCACTTTCATCCTGAATCAACTTAATACAAGTATGTAAAAAGTCCATGAGCTTTCTTACCTCTTTTCCTTCTCTTGGTGAACAAGACTGATCAAATGTGTGAGGCATTCCATACTCTCTTACTTCTAGTCTTGTCTTTGATGAGGAACCTTGGTCTCCTCTAAATTATTTTTGTGTTGCCTCAAACATTTGTCTTTATTTATTTGCATCAAAGGCTTGGGTCTTCTCTGTAGCTTTCTTGATTCCTAAATATTTTGTAATCTTCACTTGGGTCAGTCTGTCTTCTCTTATAACATAGCCTCCTCTGGTTATAACAATGACTCTAGGGTCTCCTCCATGAGATTCAGCATAGATCAGTTTCACTTGTAGGCTCTGTTGAGGTCCTCGTCTTTCATGAAGCTTAGCTAGCAGCACATGACAATCTTCTATAACATGGTCAAACGAGTTGTAGTAGCTGCAAGTGGTACAAGGGTTCTAAGAATCCCTTGCAAGGTGTCCTGGTTGTGCACAGTTATCACAGATGTTCTATCCTCAGCCTCAACCCATTCCTCCTCTTCGTCCTCTTCCTCTAAATCCATCGAGAGGATTGAAGTTTCCTCTCCCAGGGGAGTTATACTGCGTAGCATTTCCTTCTTGTTGTACTTTGCCTTGGATCATATATATGTCTCTTGACCTTTCATGCATGAGATCATAAGCCCTACAATCCCTATCATCATGCCCTACAAACTTATAGAATGTACAATACAAATTAGTAGGTGTATGAACATACTTTTTCATATAATATCACTCACCAGTACAATGTTTCTGCATACCTCGCACCACGGTAAGGTGACTTGCTTCAATGGGCTTGGAGCTCTAGAATCCAAGTATTCATTGAATAGAGGGCAGTTTTCCCTGTCATGACCTTCTAATCTGCATCTAACACACTAGATATCTTCTCTTTTATCTTTTCCCTTGTCTTTCTTCATATCTTCAACCTACAGAGACAAACTAGTTAGCTGACTCTAGATCTGACTCATACCCGAGCTGGATTCTCCCATAGGGGTTGATTCAAGCTTCATGGAGATCTCCAATGCCTCATCCTATGAAGCAATATTCTATTGCATCAGGGGAACTCTGATGTGTGTTAGGAGGGTAGAAATGAACCATTCTTTGTTTTGTTCATCTGGGATCTGGAAATTTAATTAGCCTGTCAATGTTTTCAATCTCTGATCGAATTCCCACACAGGTTCAACCACCTTCTACTTTATCTCTTTCATCTTTGTGATACATTGAGATTCTGNAATGAACCATTCTTTGTTTTGTTCATCTGGGATCTGGAAATTTAATTAGCCTGTCAATGTTTTCAATCTCTGATCGAATTCCCACACAGGTTCAACCACCTTCTACTTTATCTCTTTCATCTTTGTGATACATTGAGATTCTGACTTAGGTTTCTTGAATTCTGCAATCAGCGTGTTCTTGATCTGATTCAATGGCTTAGTTTGTGCACGTCCTTGGACAAGCTTCATGTACCAGCTCAGTGTGCGATCTCTGAGAGTTGTATTGAACTGGGTTCTTTTGACAGCTTCATCTATGACATTCTTCATGTTCCATATAGCTTCACACAGGAACTAGTGTTGATCAGGATCTTCAGATCCATCTCCCCTAAAGATAGGAAGTCTCATCTCATCTTCCATAGATCTTACTAGGGTTCCTGACTGAATATGTGGTGGGCTACTATGGACAGTGCTCTGGACGCTCTGGTGACTGGGATTACTCTGATTTCTTAATACTGAATCAATGGGAAGGATAATATTACTTACTTCAATGGTCTATGTTTTTTTTGAGCCTTCAGGTCCTCCTCGACGAAGCTCTTCAACTTGTCCTTCCTCGGTCCCGGTGGGTTCTGAATGTTCTTCGTCTGTCAGATCTGCTTCTTCTCCACTATAGAAACCCTCCTCCCCGTAGTTCTGCTTAAACAAGTTTGCAAGATGTACTTCTATGAACACTTTCCCATTGCGCATATGTCAAGCTTTTGTATCATTGTAACTGTTCGAATTTTTTAACATTAGCCTTTCCGGATCCAACCAATCTATTGTATCTTCAAGATGTTCTTCTCATGCAACAACATCTTGAGTCTCAGCTTCAAGAATTGTAAAAAATTTCCTCTGGGTCCCTTAAAGAAATATCTCTCATCTTGGCTATATGACTCTACCCTATCAACAAAAAACTTTGCGATGTACCCTCCAATGGTACTATCGAACCAGTGATCTATTGCTCGTGATATGGTGTTATCATCTTCCTTGACCTTCTTGATCAACTCTGACATCCAGAACACAGAAAGTCTAGATCGGATCTCGAACTGGGTATCGGCTAATATAGCTAGCCACTCGTATAGCTCTTGATGGATTCCTCCAAAGAATATCTTGTGTATATCAGTAAAAATATGCTTCTCCAACCAGTCCTATGAACTAATATTAGGGTTCTTGTTATGGGCTTCAGCAAAGTCCTTTTCTTGATCTTCTATCCACTTTTGAGTTTATGTCTTCGATGGAAACCACCTTGACATTCCCTTAAAAAGATTCATGTCCCGGCAATAGAACCATTTGTTGGCATAGGGGCAGACCCGGGGTTTGGCTCCAAGAGCGCACCAACAAGCCCTAGATATTGGCCCTTTTGGAACCACCTACGAAGCAGATGCAGTCTCACCCGAAGCAGTTATGAGGGGGTTGCATGACAGAGATGTCTACAACCAAGGGGACTATCAAGTGGATCTAACACAGGAACAACACAACATTCATATATCACTTATCATCTTGATCTACTCCATGCACCTATCAGATCTACCTTAGCAATACAATAACAGTATATGAAGGACAAATACAAAATACCAATCATACACAACACAAAATATACGTGGTTCACCCTCTCTCTAGGTCTACATCCACAGAACTGTGCTATATTATATTGATGTAAAGCATACAGTTCTTTTCTGCGTTCTGAGTTAACAGATCTTCTCTTCTCCTATGTTTCTCTCCCCTCCCTGCGCACCTAGCTGGACGGTTGATATTCGCACCCAAGTGAAGATCTTGCAATCCAGAAGGCTCTGGTACCCATCACTTCTCTCTCTCACAATACTCTTCTCTCAAACAACTCAATATCAATAGTAAAAATAAGAACACATCAACCCAAAAATACCAACCCAACCTAGGCCCTTTAGACCTCTATTTATACATTACAATCACTCACTGACAGCCTTAGGTCGAAACCTAGGTGTTAAAACCCTAGATACCAAAACTCTAGGTCAACTTGACCCGCATTTTTCAGGCTTCTCCAGCCTGTCTTTCCTTCCTTCTCGCATGGTGCTCCAAAGCATCCAACGGTGGATTTTTTCGCTTATTGACTTGTCCACAATCCTTCTTCCTTGCTTATTTATCATCCCTGGTCTCCTCATCCAACGGATTTCTTTCTCGGGCTTCACTCCATCTTTTCTTCTTTTTTTCTCACTTCGACCCAGTATCAATCACTGTGTCTTCCACGAAGTTCTCTTTTTCCCTTTTCTTCCTTGTTCTTCACTTCCTTCCATATCCAAGCGCCAACACTTAGGCTGGTGAGTCGGTAAAGTTGAAAAGGGGCCAGAGTGCCTAGGAAATGTAATACTTCAAATACTTAAATAAAATACACCGTTGGTTACAAGATGGACAAGGACAAAATAGATAAGGGGCTATGATTCCACGAGAGAGGGGGCTTGAGGGGCTAATCCTTTTTGTTATTATTTTATTTACCCATAATCAATTTTATGAAGAAAAGGGGTTACATGAGATTCTTGGGGGAGGCCATGTGTTTCTTCATTTCCAAGTAATTATACAAACCCATCTTTGGTTTGGATGGGGGTTCAGTGGTTCTTATTCTTTCATTGTTACACCTTTTTTACTCTTCATTTTTGGGAGCCTCACTCTTGTTGCATTTTTATGCTCTTGGTCTAAGCATGGATATGAATGGCTACATGAGGGTGGCTTGGGGTGAAGTTAGGGGATCATTATTCCCCTGGTTCATCTTCTTCCCCTTGCTCCCTTCTTCTTCTTCCTCTTCACTCACTACTGCTAGTTTGTGTGCTCTTGGATTGAGCATGGAATCGAATGGTAGGAAGAGGAGAGCCATCGTTGAATGGTTGTAATGATTTATTGATCATTCTAGGAGGGAATGGATGCATGTGTGCATGAGCTTGATGGCAATTTGGATGGAACTGTCCACAGCTGAGAGTCCTTGGAGTTTCCAGTAGGGAGATTTCCTAACTAGTAGCACTAGAGCTCTGGAGAGAAATGGAACAGCCTCAAGGACTGCATGGCAGAGAAAGGTGTTCATTTCTTGGGGTTGTGCAGGCTGAGGGGGAAAGAGAGCTGGAAATTAGGATTTGTTGTGAGGTTGGGAAACATGAGAGATACTTAGCCAACTGTTGTATGTTTAGACTTGGCCTAGGACCCGTCCTTGTGGATTCATAGCCCTCGCTCGGGGGTGACCTGTTGTTGAGATTAAATGAACAGTAGTGTCTATGGTTGGGAGGAACTTCCTTTGTCCGCAGCCAGTTAGTGAATGTTTACTTGCAAAGATAAGTGCTCTCTGTGTTTTCTATGTAATGTTTATTTTCGTTGTGTATTTAATTATCTCTGAGATATGTATTCTAATGTGCCTGTCTGTTGGCTATTTGTTTTGCATGGAATGTTGTTTATCTCTTTTATGTTGTGGCATAGATATTTTCTTATGCATGTGGTTTTCATCCCTCCAACATTCATGAACAGTCCTTTGATTTCTAGATAAGATCAGAAAACTGAGTCTTGGGACTGCAGCGTGCCCCGCCTATTGGTGGTTGGGTGTGTTGCAGCCTGTTTGAGTGGCATAGCTCATCCTATGGGTGGTTGGGTATGTTACATATCGGTATCAAAGATTCTGGTTGAAACATCGGGTTGGTATGGGCTGGGTCTGTTGGTCAGATTCTCGTGGTTGAGATCAAATTCTGATCATGAAGTTGAAAATATCAGGAGGAATGGCATTTTAGAATATACGCAGGAGCTAGAATGTCAGAGATCCTTTGTAAGGGTTTGAAGGATCATGACAGTCCCTTTCGAATTCAGGAGTGATCACTAATCAAGAGAGATCCGTGATTATTGGATCAGAGGGTAGGTGAACAAGGGTTATCCGATGAAGGCGAAGAAAAGGTTAAGTCACAACCATCAAATATCATTGGAGAGAGATTGACGATGGGGAGGCATTATGGGCATCTGGAAGGAAATTAAAGCGCGAGAAAGTTATGACCCCACAATCGCTCAAGATCATTGATCTTTTTAGATCGAAATTTCAATGGTGGATATCGATCCCACTACGAACGAGCATATTCGCTTTGCAGAGATTGGCAAGGAAATTAAAGAGTGAGCGAGTTGAGTCTTCACAATCACTCATGGTCCTTGATCTTCAAGCAGGGGACACGTGTCAGGTGATCTCATACTTCAGGAGGAAGAAAGAAGAAGTTGAGTGAGTAAAGGACTCTTGAAGACTGAAGCTCCAAAGAGCCAGAGTAGATCCATACCATTGATCGAAGTGGACATGTGGTAGGAGATCCTGCACTCTGGAGCATAACCACTTCAAAAAAAAGACAGATGTGAAAAGCCAGAACTCCCGAAGGCCCAAAGCCCAAAGTTCATCTGGACCGTCCATAAACAAGGACATGCAGCGCCATATCTCTCACTTCAGAGACTTAGTACTCTGAAAGGTTTTTTAGAGTGAATCACTAGGGAAAGAACTACCCAAAGTCTAGAGTTAATATGGACCGTCCGATAAGGGAGACATGCGTCCGAAGATTGGCCAGGTCAAGAATTCGGAGTTTGGGAGAATTGGAGTCTGCTAGTATGGAAACTCATGAAGCCAGAAGTTTTGAAGCCTGAAGAGTCAAAGTGGTGGGGCAAGATGAGGTCACCTAGAGGTGATGTGGACCTTGGAAGGTTAAGAAGTTCAGAAATTCAGAGTTTGGGAGACTTGAGGAGTGCAAGTGTAAAATATTTCGAAGCTCTAAATTTCGAAGTGACGTGGCTCGCAGACGTCACCTGGGATGACATGGACACATGTGATGTGTACCATGTGTCAACAATTTTTGAACCTATGGAGGATTGAAATGTTAGTTAGAACATGACATGTGTCACCCACCTGATTGGGCCATGTGTCTTCTTCTATTATTTCACCACGTGGCGACAGATCATGCAGTTTAAAGACTGGGCACTCCAAAGGAAAATGATGTGACATTTTGCGTTGGTTCAAGAACTCCTGAAGGCCCAAAGGTTGGATTACATATTGACCGTTAATCCCAGAAGACACACAGTAGTTCAATGGATCGGCACTCCAGGAGAAAGTGAAGGTGAATATTTTGACACTCCCGAAGCCCGAAGAGCCGAAGCGATTCAAAGTCGTTGGTCTGTGAGAGACAAGTGTCGACGGATCATCTACTTCGGGTGAAAGAAATCCAGGAGAAAGTGAAGGCAGAGAGTTTGAAACTCCAAAATCTAAAGAGCCGAAGCGATTCATAGTCATCGATTTGAGGGAGGAAACGCATCGACAAATCGTGAAATCCAGGTGAAAGCGTTCCGGGAGGAAGAAAGCGGGGGAAGTGGAGACTTCCGAAGGCCGAAGTCCCGAAGTGGACTAGAGTCGTTGATTTGAGGTGGATGTTTGGCACCTGATCTAGAACTTCAGGTATGAAGTACTCCGGGGGAAAGCAGAGGTCAAAAGCGTCGAACTCCTGAAGCGCGGAGTCCTAAAGTGGATCTCAATCATTGATCGTGAATGAGGATGAGGACTGTTGATCTGGTCCTGGCTGAAGGTTCTAAAGTTGTGAAGCACCTAGGAGGGTAATCCCTGGGTCACATCCCAAGGTCACAGACAAGGAAGGAGCTATCGCATGTCAGTGTGAGATTGGAATAGGGTGCTAAGGAAGCAGGACCCGCAATTATTCGTCGATATGTGAACAAAAAATTGACTGTGGGGGACCATTGCAGGGAGAGGAGGAAAAATTAGCGGACATGCTAGTTTGCAGCATGTTATTTTCCAGTGTCATTGATCTCATCAGGACAAGGGAGCAATGACCATGATTTAAAGGATATTTGGATGAGCACTTTTCAGATTGTGGGAACAGAGCTCTCTGATAAAGAGCGATCACATTGTAATCCTACAATTACCGTTGACCGTCAATCTCAACCCTCAATTGATTTTCAACCACACGATCTTCAATATAGTAATTTCTAACACAAAAAGTGTCAGGAAGGATTTGGTCACGGTTTCGAGTCGTGGTCACCTGGGGAAGTGGTTTGAAGGGAGTGTTTGTGTAGAATTAAATTTTGTATCAACCAAGGGATAACATGGAAGTGTTATATGGTGCAGATTGATACATATATGTTGTTCATGAATTAAACAGAAAAGGTTTGTCAGGATTAGAGGTATAACCAGATCAATTCAAGAATAGGATCAGATGTTAGGGTCATGGAGGCAGGACATTGATTACAAAAGTTGGATGAGGTAATAAAGAGCTACAGAGAATGTAATGGAAAGTGGATAAATAACTCGAGAAGATCATAATAGAAGAATTATGATGTTGATACTCCAGAAGGCAAATAAATTGCAGGTACTACAAAAGAAAGAATCCCCGCATGGGACATGAAGCTAGAAGGCGAATAATGTCATTAATGGGCATAAAAAGGAAAATTAAGGCTCCATATCCTTGAAGGTAGATATGTGTAGACATTTGCAAGATTGATGTGGAATAAAACAAAGAGCTTAAGAGGTGGTGTGTGAATAATTTGTATGTGTCAAGCATAGGAGTTCCAGGGAAGGATTTGTTAGATACGACTTATCTACTTGTCTAAAAGTACTTACTGAAAGAAATCCACTTCTGATATCATAATTCACAGTGGAAGTAGGATGCCAATGCATAGAAATTGGAATTCTTTCTCACTTGAAAGGTGGCACTGAATGAAAATGGATTTCCATTGGGGAATGGTATTAAGTGTGAAAGGTATGGTTTCATAGGGAAAGGTTAATGAAGTAACCTAATGGACAACTAAGGAGTAATAGTATTTGATTCAATAAAGTTGTAATAGGTTGATGGAATGTTTGAGCTACTTCATTCCAGGGTGTTGGAATGTTTTATAAAGGTAAAGTTGGATATGACTGCCTAGGAGAGGCTGTTGAAAATAGAACACATTGGTTGGATTGCAGAATGGACAAGTGGAACTTGGCTGGAAAGTGTTCAAACTAGGGAACCATAGTGAAAATGAGTAGAATGGGAGAACACAAGGCAGCAAGGATCTGAAGGAGTTCCAGGACAACCAACTACATCATAAATAGATAAATAAATAAGTGAATTGAAACAGAAATGCACTAGAATGCATGAGGCATACAATGAATTTAAAATGCATATGCATTAGTAGGCATTAAATGCTTAGTGCATATGGATGTGTAATTTTTCATATGTACATGCTTGGATATGCATATAACATGCTGGTGAATTTATAATAGTCTATTATTATGTTTGAGTATGACTAATGATGGATTGTGTATTCAGGAAAACTGGTATAGCAGGGTTAAAGATGTGGATGTTGTTGTGGCTTGTGATTTCCATCTAGGTGAAGGCCCATGAGGATGGCAAGAATGGTGATCAAAATGATGAAGGAGGAAGTATATGAGCTTCTACAAATATCAGTTGATCAGATAGCAACAAGTAGGTTGATAACAACTAGGCAGGTATGCATTTATTTTGTGTTGATGCATACAGGTTGAAGGGGATTGAAGTAAGAATTCCCTCACATAATTTCAATATTTAAATTAATACGTAATGGTCGAAGGCCTAGAGTATGCAAATTTTTTGATGCTTGAATGCATTTAGATAAAATGTTTGTTGCATATTATGTTATGATTGGTTATGGGATCATAACTGGGTTAATTCAGGAGGCATACTCCTTCTATAACAATGAATATCCATAGAGCTAGTCTTGTGTGAGACCGTGATATGATTGGATATAGAAGGTATATAGTGCTATGTGAGTGCTCAATGGTATCTATTGTATATCTAATGTTTGGATTGCAACCTATTTTCCAACACTGAAGATCACTTAAGGATTATATTCTTGGTGTTGTGTTTGGGTGGAAAAGGAAGGTAACCAAATAGTTAGGCAAGCAATAGGAAGGGTGTGGATGATGTGTTGAGTCGTTGACCAGACCTTCCAACTCATCATGGTGGAATGCATTACATAGTTATGTGGTATTATGTAGTCAATTCATGGATGCATTGTGTATATGTGGCCATGGGTATTGGCACATTGATTGTTATCTTATTAACTGTTGCATTATGAAAAGTTTGTGTGACTGATAATACATGTGTATGTAATGATGAGTTAATTCCAATTGATAGTTGGATTAATAGAAGTAATTGAATTGTAGTTGTAAACAATTTTGAGAGCACTCTGTGATTTTGTTTTGAATCATTGCCATGAATATATATATATATATATATATATATATATATTTCACATGAGATATTGACAATTTGTTTGGCTGAGGAATGTTGAAATTGCAGGAGGAAAGGGTCTTGGATATGAAAGTGTTATAATCCCATAAAGAAGACCAATGTGTATTGTTGCAAGTGCCAAATTGTTATGAGCAGAAGCTCGTGTCTAGAAGTTTTTATTTTCCTATATAAAACAGTTTCGGGAATTATGATTTGATAATTAATGACAAATTGTTTTGGCTGAATGTAAATTGAAGAAATTGCAGGTAGAATGGTCTTGGATATGGCAGGGATGTAAGCCCATAAGGAAGACCGATATCTACAGTCACATAGCCAACCATTATGAGCAGAAAGCTCATGCTTGGAAAATTTTGTTTTCCTATATAAAACAGATTTGACATTTATGATTGGAAATGGGTATAATGATATCTCATTATGACTATATGTGAATAATGTAAATGAGATGTTGGATATGCAAGCTGGAAAGCATGGAAAAGGATATTGTTGGGACATGAGGACCCTGTGGTAAGCCATGATAGCCCTAGAATATGTTGTGTTGTGGTAACACACACCAGAGAGTTGCCTCGGTTGTAAGACTCGATAAAGTATCTAGAAATATTCTTGTCCAAGAAATACTTGGTCAGGAAAGATGGATCTCTTGAGGGACTGTATATAAGATAAGGGGATGCCTGAGCCTGGGCCTTGAAGGTGAGTGACCACAAGGAAGAGGAGACTTGATAGTTATTGTAAACTATTGATTGGGATCATGCACACAATGGGTATGTCAAGGAAAACAGTGATCCAAGTTAACGAGACAGCCATATAGATGCAAATCCATGAACTGCACAGATAAGTATTGCATTGAATTATGAAAATTTACTCTTACATTATGAGAAAGAATGAGAATTTTATGCACAAATTGTGAACTGACATGCTCGCTAATTTGAAATGTTGTAGGAAAATGATGAATGTTGAAGATCTAGAAAAGTACCAGGCTGTGAGAGAAAAGAAGGTGATGTTGGAGCAAATAAATGACAAAGGCATGGAAGGAAGAAATTCCAATGGACTTTCTACAGTTGGGGTTCTGGAAGCCACATCTCTGAAACTTCCTGGCCAAGTGCATTGAAGCCCTGGAGAGAAGTGGAATAGCTTGAGGGACTGCATGGCAGAGAAAGGGGTTCATTTCTTTGGGTTGTGCAGGGATGAGAGGGAATGAGAGCTTGTTGGTTGGAACTGCTACCAGAAATATAAATTATGAATATCATTATACATGTTTTGGGTCGGAATGCCTATGCATACATGTTTAATTTTAGGCCAGAGTTCCTATGTATATAAGATTGGGCTAGATTGCCTATGTGAATAAAGTCCAGAGGGCCTGGATTTGTAATTTTAATAACATTGGAATGGTGTTGTGAAC
>SNQJ01S0039166.1:99312-110919 GCA_010110895.2 Picea sitchensis
GGAAGCGAAAGGTGTTCATTTCTTGGTGTTGTGCAGGCTGAGGGGGAAAGAGAGATGGAAATTAGGATTTGTTGTGAGGTTGGGAAACCTGAGAGCTACTTAGCCAACTGTTGTGTGTTTAGACTTGGCCTAGGACCCGTCCTTGTGGATTCATATCCCTGGCTTAGGGGTGACCTATTGTTGAGAATAAATGAATAGAAGTGTTTATAGTTGGGAGGAATGTCCTTGGTCTGCAGCCAATTGGTGAACGTTTACTTGCAAAGTTAAGTGCTCTCTGTTTTTTCCGTGTAATGTTTATTTCCGTTGTGTATTTAATTATCTCTGAGATATGTATTCTATTGTGATTTTGTTAGCTATTTGTTGTGCATGGAAGGTTGTTTATCTATTTTATGTTGTGGCATGGATATTGTCTTATGCATGTGTCTTTCATGCCTCCAACGTTCATGAACAGTCCTTTGATTTCGAGATAAGATCAGAAAACTGAGTCTTGGGACTGCAGTGTGCCTTGCCTGCTGGTGGCTGGGTGTGTTGCAGCCTGTTTGAGTGGCGTAGCCTGGCCTGTGGGTGGTTGGGTACGTTAGAAGTACCTACATGTGTTTTAATGAGAACCTAATGCCATCACAGCTGAAAAACACATCCAATATTTTGAACATTTTATAGATTTGTTTGAGATTGATCATAACGATGTTTGTATGAGGGCCTTCTCTCAATCCTTGAAACGGGATACCAAAGACTGGTTTAAACACTTACAACCAGAGACAATTAGCTCATGGGAGGAATTGAAGAATGTCTTTTTGAAATTTTGGGGCAAGAGGAAATATTTGGATCTACATCTTACAGAGTTCTATGCCATGAAAAGGCAGAGCATTGAAACTATTTCTACATTCAGTAGAAGGTTTTACAGTATTTATTACAAGTTTCCCAAATAAATTCAACCCACTGAATATGTTGCCATGCTCCATTATGCAACAGCCTTTCATCCAAATTTGTCTTTCCTTCTTATGGAAAGAAGATCTAAGTCCTTACAACAAATGTTTAATGATGCTCAGGAGATTCAACACAATATTCAAGCATGTAAACAGATTCGAAATTAGGAGTTGGATGCTAAAGAACATGACAATGAATATGAACAAAAAACAATTGATTTGAATCTTGAGAAGAGGGTTAATAATATCATATGTCCTCTTGAAGTTTTAAATGTTGATGATTTTTCAAAGGATTATATTCCACTTATTGAAAAACAAGGTGCTAATTTAGCTTCTGATCCATGTCATGATAAGCATGGGGCTGATTTTTTTATGTATTCATTTGTAGACAACCAAGAAAATGAATTTGCAAATTAGCTTGTTGAAGAGCAGGTTGATGTCCCGAGCTTTTTTTCGTTAGATAACATTGCAGATGTTGTTGATTTTCCTATATATGATTAATATGATGATGATTATGATGTTGACTACCTAGAACAACCAATTGCATGTTCTCTATCAAAAAATGTTCCTTTTCAGCAATGTAATGAGAGCAATCAGCCTACATATCACAATTACAAAGAAGAATATGAAGAAAGTATTGAATCAACTAAAGGAAATTATTTACCTTTATGCTTTTCTTCATTTAAAATGTTGAAAGAAAGTTTTAAGATCATCAGTGAAGTAGAGGAATGTGTGCTAATGCAAAATCACATTGATTCACTAGAACAAATTGACAAGAAATTGCAACAATCTTCTCATGTGTTTGATGACCCTGTTGCTTGTTATATGAAAGGTTTTATAGTTCAAAATTGCATCCATTGGTCGAAGATGAATCTGAAAATGTAGATGATGATGAGTTGTTGTCCAAATCATCCATGTCCTTCTTGCCATCAGGGGTTTCATTGCAGCAATTTAATACATATCTCCATCCCTCTCATGACAGCCATCAATTTGAGATTTATGGAAGCAGAAATATAGTTCGAGGGCTGATACAAGATGAAAGTCTTGTGCAATCTCCTAAAATCAGTTTCCTTTCTTTTCGAGATCCTTTTGCATCATGTTTGGAAACAACGAATGGACCTAAGTATTTAAATTTCATCAATGTTGAATTTGATGAGTTTCCATTGAGAGGGTTTTCCCTTTCAATACTGATCAAAGATACGCAAGGAATTCAACCCGTGGACAAGACACTTGCATGGTTGCACTGGATTTTTTATTTCACCTAATCAAATAGCTCATAGATTAGCTTAGTGTAGGTAGCAGTTTGAATAAGCTCAACATGGCGAGCATTTCTTTCATCATTTTTCAGTTTGTATTTTCAATTTCGGTTTAGTTCAGTTGCAGAATAAGTTGGTGGTGAAATAGATTACAGGTTGCAGATCATAGTATATGGCTTGGGAACAGCCTAATGGATAAGGAACCTGGTCTACTATTCTTTGCTACCTCATAGGGAGGATAGAATCCCCATTGGATCCATCTATTAGCACCATGATTTTCATAGCTAAGGTTAGAGGTTTGTCAGCAGTTTGCAAAGTCATGTTTGTTAGCACCAATATTTTTTTTATGTCTGGCATCATCTAACATCTCCAAGGGTCAGTTTCAAAACGAATCTTTATCATTTATTATTTCCATTTCCATTTCCAACTGCACAGTGCAAAATTCACTATGCGCTGCAAAATTTGTTGCGCATTGTGCAGAGTATTTCACCACGCAGAGGATTTTGTCGGGCAAAGGGTTTTGTCGCGCAAAGGGTTTTTCTGCGCAAAGGGTTTTTTCACACATAGGGTTTTGTCGCGCAGAGGATTTTCTGACGCAGAGAATTTTTTCACGCAGAGGTTTTTTCCGCGCAGATTATTTTTCGTGTAGGGGATTTTTTCGCACAAAGGATTTTTCCGCGCAGAGGATACAGGGCACGTTGCGTAAATAATTGGTTTAGTGGTCAACTTCAAGATCACTTTATGACCAAATGGAGAGGTATTTTGAAAATCCCTGAGAGGTTTTTTTCAAGGACAAAACAAGTAATAAAAACCTCTCTGATATTTGAAAACGGTGTCACGGATTGGGATATTTGAAGGAATATTTGAGTCCTATTTTTTTAGTTTTCATGATTTCCTGTTTGAGACATGTTTTTGAGACACGTATTCCAGCCAGTTGGAGACAAATTTTCAAGAAAACGAGAGAGTTTTTTCTTTAGAACAAGCTTAACTACAAAAACCATTCTCAAATTTTACATAGTTGTTATAGTTTGAGAATTAAAAGTGGCGTTTTGAATCCTACTTTTTAGAATTTCGGCTCCTGAAAAGCAGGAAATCAATTAAAACGTGTCATTTTCTGTTTGTAACTGTTTCTATTTTGGGAAAGGGGTTGAAGTTAGAAATTTTGATATGGAAAGGACCTATAGTGCTATATATTTCATGGTACAAGAGTAGAGAAGGGTTGGACCCTTGGGGAAGAAGACTTGTTTATTTATTTGAAGTTAATGCAGAAGTTTCCTTTTTCTGAAATTTGAGTTTCATCACGGTGTTTATGTTTAGTATGTGTTTCTTGTATATCATTTCCATGATTATGTTTTTATGCGAGCATTTTCTGAGAGTAAGTGGTAGGAATTCATCCATTTTTTATGCTCCTTTCACACTGATGACATTTGTTATGTGTTAATGGTTACTTTTAAAGAATTCATCTTCCTTTGATGCTCTGTTTAGTAATTAATCTTTGTGTCCTTTCTTCTAAAGCTGCACTAGAGATTCATCCATTGATTGATGCATGTGGTGTAGTGGGATTCCTTCTCCTTTCCATCTCCGATTTCATATCATTTATTTGTTGAGCATAGCACCTTTTTTTCCTCAAATCTACAGAAAGAAACCAACCAGTTGTTGACTGTAAAAACATTGAAATTCAGGACTTGACTCCATTTCCCAATGGTACATTTTCCTTGTTTGTCCTACCAACCCTTTTAAAAATAAAAACAAACTTGTCTTATTGCAGAATCTGACCTCTGTGCAGTTACTGATGAATCCTTTGAGTTATTACCAGTCATTAAACATCTGAGAGAGCCATGTTTGGTTGTATAGGTTAGAATACAATCTAAAGTTGGTTGAAACAGTTACCTTGGGGTTTTCTTTGATACAGCCCAAAGAAATTTCCAAGAGTTAACATAATCTTTGTGTCCTTTTGGTGTATGTGTCTGCATTGATGGATATAGAGGTCCTATTAGTGATCCCCAATAAGTGCATTCAGAATTCATTTCAACACTTTATTCACCTATTTATCCACTTGAGCTCTATGCTCCACCTCCAACATTGTGCCATTAAAATATTTTCTCCCACACCTATATAGGCTATCAAACTACATGTAGAATTATACATATACTCTAATCTTGGGAATATCTTCCAGCATTCCCTCACATGGAGCCTTTAAAGGTACATATTCTCATGCCCTAAAAAGGTTGATCCAGATTGAAAACAATGGTGAGAATTCTTAGAAATATCAATGTGGCATTTTCTAGGAGTATCCATGGTAGTAACGATAGTAAGAATAGTAGGGGGCTTTCCATCAATGAATTTTAGAAACCCTTAAGGAAGTAACGATGAATCATCAATAAGATTTTTAAGGTTATCAAGTACCTTAGAAACTATATAAATAAATACATCAAGGGAACAACTATGTGAAGTAGAGGCAATTAAGTAAAAAGAATCAACTACATCCCTCAAACCAATAGGTATATCCTCAATAGTTTTCCCACAACCATAAATTTATGCAGCTAGCTCAAACTCCCAAGAGGGTTTCAGATCTGGTGTAATAGCATGGGTATCATTATTTACTTGTCATCTGGTAGGATGAGGTCACAAAGAAAAATGAAAGGGAAACAATGAGAGTCTGGGTAGAATGTCGATATCACATACATAAATAACATGTTTATGCAGGTTTCCCAAACTCTTCAAAATAAACATCAAAATGTACAAAAAATCTAGTCTTCTTTCTTTGACCACCTATACAAGTGTTTATATTTGGGCCTCCTCTTATTTTCCCTAAGAATGACCTCTTCCCAAAAAATTTATACTCCATACAATCAAAACTAAATATCCTATTCATGACATTTATCAACAAGAGTTGTGCTTAAGTCAAATCATGATTGTAGAATAATCAATAAAGTTGGGTTGTCAACCACAAATTAAGATAAAACAAGTTGTAATGCATTTGGTTAAAGATTGCTAGGCAATTTTCCTTCAAAACAAAACCATTAGGTGCCTCGGAAAAGCTAAAATATAACCAACTTTAAAATCCAAAAACAAGCTTTGAAAAAATAGCATGAGATTATTTCCAACAAAATGCAACTTGAAATAATACCCAAAGGAAATGAGCAATCAGATGACAAATCAATTACTTCATAACCATATAGGCCTTAGAAAAATCAAGCTTGCATAACAATATTTTTTACAAAATAATTTCCAAACCCAACCTAGAAAAAAACTTACATTGATCGTATATAAATAAATGCAAGGCTTCACATGATTGCATATAAATATATAACTGAAGAACAACAAGTTTCCAAAGAAAATTATCAGTACTGAGTGAGTAGTGAAAACAATCTCATATTTCTCTAAGTCTAGGACAAGCACAAATGATGGACTAGATAACATCTCATAAATGAAGTTCAAATTGCTCTAAGTCTAGGACAAGCACAGTTTTACACATACAAATGCAAGCAACCCATAGACTCCAGGTTGAGGTAAACCAGGATCATAAATAGGCCCATACTACAATCATCACAAAAATCCAACCAATTAACCAGAATTACAAATTAACAAGTTGGTCACATCAAGTGAAATCATGGCATAAAATAGGTAGGCTTGGATGTTAAAGTAGGTAAACAATATTTGTTGGGCCTTGTTTTCTCTTTGTCTTCCCTAATTAGATGAAAATACTCTATTAAGTCCAAGGATCGGACAACATCCCCGTCCAAGATGGAATAGAATGATTTCATGAAAAGAACAAACACATGGTGTAAATAGTGAAACAAAATAAACAATGCAAGACTTAAGAGGAACCGACATACATATTAGAAGAAACAAGCCCCGTGTTAGATGTAATTTTATAGATATCCAGTCGAATCTACGAATCATTTGAGAGAATTTACCAAAAACAAACATACCTATCAGAAGAAACATGCACTGTCTTTGATGGAAGTTTAAAGATATCTAGTCGAACCCGCAGATATTTTGCGAGAATTTTCCCTAAAATATTGAGATTCGATTCCAAATCCTGGTTTCCATTGGCCATATTTTGGTGCAAAATTACTCAAACCAATGCCATCAATCCCCATCTAGTGGAATTTGAGAAATAATTGCATGAGATCTTTTAGGAAAATTTGATAACTTGAGAGGAGATTTTCCAATTCAATGGAATTCACGCCAATTTTTATAAACAATGGCCAAGGAACCCGAGTTGAGAGGAGGCCCTTCATATTGAATCACATTTCCACCTTGGCCAAGGAGGCATTTGAAAAATAAATGCATGAGATCTTTGAGTAAAAATTGAAAACCTGAGAGGAGGTTTTCCAATTCGATGTCATTCATGCCCATTTTCGTCAACAAAGGTCGAGGATCCAGAATTTAGAGGAGGCCCTTCAAATTCAATCGCATTCACCACTTGGCCATGAATTTGAAAAATAATTGTATGATATCTTCGAGAAAAAATTGAAAACCTAAGAGGAGAGTTTCCAATTTAATGGCATTCGCACCCATTTTTGTCAAAAATGGTTGAGGAAACATCACTGAGAGGAATCCCTTCAAATTCAATGACATTTTCCCTTTGGTTGATGGTTGACAAACCAAATATAGTGAAAAAAAATTTAATTATATAATTTATATTCCATATATTTATTTTAATCCTATATAATTTTGAGTATGTATAATTTTATATATTGTTTTTTAATAATATTTACCTAAAGTTGGCCCAATAACATTTAAGATAGTATTGTGTATTTAATATTATTTCCTTGTTGTCCTTGAGGTCTAGAGAAGTCGGTGAGGGAGTGCGATGTTAAGGCACTCTATAAGTGAAAGTCATTGGTTCGAAACCCCTAGGTACACATCAAATCTATCCATGATAAGGGTTGGTGCGGTCCAGGCCAGGTGCGATCCTCGGGTGAATATGACGGCTTAGATGCCCCTGGATCGTGGCATCTCAACTGTAATACCCCAAGGACATGCCCCAATTGCATTATGAATTGTAATTATGTTTTATAGGCTAGTGAGACAAGTTTATATAAGTTGGTGGACTTATGTGTTTATTAGGCCAGAGAGCCTAAGTGTTGAAGGCCAAGAGCCTGATTTTTGCACATGTAAGGATGCACATTATTAATATAAAAACATCTATGCCTGTGGACTGACCATGTTGAATGAGTGATGGGGGACTAAGCTTCCACAAAATATGGGTAAGGGAGAGGGGGTTGAAAGGTTGGAAGAGGGGCTAAGCTTGAGGGCTTAAGTCCTAGAGATAATAATTTATTATTATTCCAAAGTGGTGTGAAAGGTATGTTTTTTTTATCCTAAGTTATGGGAGGGGTAACGCATGCATCTCCAACATGTGAAAAAAGGAATGCATGCATCTCCAATAAGACAAGTGTCGACCTAGGTGCATGTGGTTAAAAGCTGAAGCATCAACTGAGTTTGGGGTTCCTCCTCCATTCTGTCGTCGGCTGTCTGAAACCATGAATCTCGTATGACCTCTGTAGGCATACCCTCACGCAGCTCTGAAACCCAAAGCCTGTGTTGTTTTATGGATGAGCCGATACACCCTCTGTCTAAATCGTTGAGTTGGTGTTCAACCTCTACGTGGATTACTTGTCACACATCCCCAAAACCAGATTCGTGAATCTGTCATGTATTGCTGGTTGGGAAAATTGAATGTCCTGTAATTGATGAGCCTTGTTATGCTGTAGCGTTTGTCTATCACCAGTTTTGGGAATCCCTTGTCTGTGTTCCCAGTGGACTATTGTAGTCATGCAGTGCTCGACTGCGTGTGGCTTGTTTTCTAGTGTATGTTCGTGTTGAGCCTTGTGGTTGCCCGAATGTGTTGGAAACCGAGTTTATGGAAACATGTTGTCTGGCCTATGTGTAACACTCTCTCCAGGTGAGGGAGGTGGTTGTGGTTGAAGAGGTGGGTTGCCAAGCCTGTGAGTGACTCTTCCAAGTGAAAGAGTGTGCGGAGGAAGTGAGAACTCCTGGAATGAGTCATGTAGCTTCTGCAGAGCTTGGAGACTTTCGGTCAGGTCTATTTTTGAATCCTAAGGCAAGAGAGGTTTAGCAGCCGAAGGACTGTCCGGGTGATAGTGAAGGTGTATACTCATGGGGTGGGACATGCATGTGTGGAATGAGGATCTGTGAGCAGTGGGTGTAAGTGACTCTTGGGAGAAAATCCTTCCTCTGTAACTATGTGTCTTCCCGTTGACCTTGCCTAGCCTAGGATTCCCTGCCCAGGGCTGGAGCTTAGTCCCATCTCGGGGGTGACCTACTATTGAGAGTGATGAGCAGTGCAGTCTAAGGCTGGGAGGTTCGTGGAAGGTTTGCACGTGGTTGGTGGAATTCCCACAGTTTCAAAGATAAGTATTAGTTTGTGCTTAATATTATGTTTTGCATGCCTGTGATGCTTATATGTTATCATGTATTATGTTGCGTATATGATTTATTGTTAATGTCCTTGATGATTTATATTAGAAGTAATCATGTGCTTACTCTGTATTGTTTGATTAAATCTGTTAATTAGATTTAATATGCATGTTATATATATATATATATATATATATGAGAATGTTTCGCGTGGTATCGTTGCCAGGCAAGTGGATTGGTGTTTGGGGACGTTACAATATGGTATCAGAGCTTTAAAGGCTAAGTTAAGGTTGTGTTCGTAGCATTACCCGGTCTTTGGAGAGTCGAGGATGTTACATCAGCCATAGGAAGTCCCTCGCCAATCACAAGGTTCAGGATTACCAAACAAATATATATATATATATATATATATATATATATATATTCTTTCCTTATTTCGGGGAAAACACTGCATGGGCATCTTCGTTAAAAGTGTAATGTTAAAAAAGAATATTAAAAAATTGTCTACATGGTATTATTTTATTAATTTCTTGAATTTTTTTAGGACACTTTTGAGTTGAAATTTCCTCTAATGTTTTCAATTGCATAGCTGAAATTTCTCTAATGACTACAGCTCTTGGAATGCCTTGAACCTTTCCTTGTCACTCTTCTTCATCAAGACATGTGATTGTCATGTTGTAACAATCTAGGACAACATGGTGTTTTTCCAACCAATCCATACCAATTAAACAATCATCTGAACTCAATGGTATGATGTTCACATCTACCTTTATGTTGAGTCCATTCATGTATATTGGACAATCTTTAACTATCTCATTGATTTTCCTCTTAGCCCCTGTGGCTAACTGAACTAACCAAGATTTTTTATGGTTACTCCTTTACAATTGAACTCTTTCAACAATGTTATAGTTTATGTAACTATGGCTATCTCTAGAATCAATTACAATAGTTATGGGATTGATCCAGATTATTTTTGGCACGAAATGAGAGCGGAGATATAATAAAGAAATGCACAAAGATATCGTGGATATCCAATAATATAACAGAAATATATCAGATATGAAACCATAAACACAGAGATACAGTAATACATGATTTCTATTAATGAAATAAATGTACAGACACTATAAAAATACAGAGTGAAAGACTCGCTAGAATGGTGGAATCTTATCTCTGAGAAGAGATGTGACGGCTACTCGCATTCGCAAGAAGATGATTACAATGAGGCTTTGAAAGCATTTTTACAATAAACAGAAATGCCAAAAACCCTAGACATCCAAAAACCTAACCCTAGGAGATGAAGCACCAAAAGTCATGTGGGCCCCGTTTGGGTAAGTTAGTACATCAACTTCCTGGGGTCGTAACTTTTGCATATGATCTTCGTTTTAGGCGTATGATAGTCCGTTGGAAAGCTATCATCGAGGAGATTCATTTTAGGTGAATTATAGAAGTAAATTCCATATTGAAAACCTGTTTTCCCAAAAAAACATCATTTAGGGCCTCAAAACGGCCCTAGAAGTTAAAAACTGATAAAAATAGTAAATTACCAAAATTACCAGAAAATTGTTTTGAGCCAGTTGGAAAAGGTGGGTGGCCACCGATATCCACCTGGATCAATCCTCCTTCCTTAAGAAGCAATGGTCTCCATTGTGTTGAGTGCCTGGGGGAGAGGGAAAAGCATTTGTTGAATCTGCATCTTGATGAGTTGCTTGCCTTGTTGGAGAAGTTGTGATGCTTAGCTTGTTGAAGGTTGTCACGAACATGTGGCTGGAAGGGTTGGACTTTTTTAACCAGTCTGGCTACATGAGATGCCTGTGTGTAGAAGGAATCTTTACACTTTGTTGCAGTCTTTTCGACCTGCTTATGTTGGATAGAAGTTTCTTGGGTCAAGGTTGTAGTGTTTGCAGTATCCTTTTGTTCACCTTTTGAACAAATTGTGAAGAAGCTAAATTTTGCAATATGAGATACTACCTTGCGACATTGTTTAGGTGGAACAATAGTCGGAACTACCTCTGGTATTCTGTAGAGATGACCCTCTAGAGAAATAATGACACTGCGGGGTCAAGACTCATAAACAACATGGCGTCTCCACATATATGTTTGGCCCAACAGAACATCACAGACATCCAGTGGGGGAAAATCACATAATACCTCATCCTTGAAAGGTTGGATGCCGTATGACAATCGGCACTACTGGATGACATGAAGATCTCGTCCTTTGTGAATCTACTCAATGTTGTATGGTTGTGGGTGTGGTGTTGTCGATAATCCCAACTGTTTGACGACCTCTGCTGAGATGAGGTTCTTCTGACTTCCGCTATCAACAATAAAATGCAGCGAGGTCCCCTTCACCCACATCTGTGAATGAAAAAGGTGCTCCCCCTCTTCAGGATCTATTGGTTCTTCTGGTTGAATTGTTGCGGTCATGACAATAGTAGTGGGGTCTGCGTCAATGATCTGTCCTTTACTAGTATTTTCAGAATCAGATTCTGAATCAGGGTTCGGCTCCTTGCCTTTGATCTCGACCACTAATAACTATTTTGAGTGACATTCATTGGTGTTGTGCCAGGGGATTTTGTGGAAATCGCACCATTTTCCAGTGTCCTTCTTTGTCTTCCCGTGACCCTTCTTTTCCTGTGGCTTGGACTGGTTTTCGAAAGATTGTTTGTTAGGTCCATATTTATCATACTTTGGTTGTTGCGGATTTGCAGACTCGAACTCTCGTTTTTTCTGGTGCTTAAATTTATGCTCGATTTTAATAGCATATCGATAAGCAACACCAAGTGATGAGATGTCCAGAAAATCCATTTCAGTTTGGATGTATATGTGTAGAGCCCCACGGTATTTCAGAACCAAATGGCATTCAGAGTCTTTGATACCCAGCTTGGTGTGCAAGGTATGGAAGGTATTGGTGAACTCCAAAATTTCTTGGCCCCTCTCTTGTCGCAGTGTGGTCCATCTCATGTACTGGTCCTCATAGTTTCCAATAGGGTAATATTGTTCATTTACCGCATCCACAAAAAAATTCCAAG
>SNQJ01S0039166.1:111765-127951 GCA_010110895.2 Picea sitchensis
AAAAAATATCATTTAGGGCCTCAAAACAGCCCCAAAAGTTAAAAAACTGCTAAAAATAGTAAATTACCAAAATTACCATAAAATTGTTTTGAGCTAGTTGGAAAAGGTGGGTGGCCACCAATATCCACCTGGACAGGGATGGTTATAAATCTTACCTTCCACTTCAACCATGGGGGATTGAAATTTTTCTTGCTTGTTGTCCAAGACTGCAAAACTTCTTGGCATGTTTCCTCTTATGTCTTCAATTGTTTCAGCCTCTTGAATGTTGTCGACATTTCTCATTCTTTCTCCTTTGTGAGGGAAGTCCCTATATAAGTGATTTCCCTCACATCCCCAGCATTGTACAGGATGCTCCCTTATCCTTTTCCCAAATGAATCTATAGTCTTGTGTTGATTTTGGGTTGACTGACCTTGTTGATTTTCTTGGGAATTGTTCTTGAAAAAGGGTGTCTTAAAACCCTTATGCCTTTGATTATTTTTACCCTTCATCTTGTCATTCCAATTTTTTTGGAAAATTGACCTTCCTCTACTCTGTTCATAAAGATATTTTTCTCTCCTTATGGCTTCCTCCAAATTCTTAGGATTATCATATTGTATCTTGTCATTGTAGAAAAAAGGTAACTGACTCATAAACCTTTGGATTTTGACTTTATCATCCTTTATTAAGTGCACATACTTTATCAATTCAAAGAGCCTCTTCTCATATTCATCAATTGTCATGCTTCCCAACTTGAGTTCAAAGAACTCTTTCATCTTCCTTTCATAGTAATGCTCGAACAAATATTTCTCTTGGAAATATCCTTTGAAATGTCTCCATGATATATTATTCTCATCAAGGTGATTTGATTTCTTACCACCACAGGACTACCTTAATTTTCAAGTGGTAGGTTTCAATTCTAGCTTCTACCCTTAAGGGGCAATCATGTAGCTAGAAATATTTCTTCATTTCCAACAGGCATGCCTCAACCTCTTCTCCCTTTTTGTGCTCACCATTGAAAGTTGGTGGCTTGATTTTCTTGAGTTCACCTTGCAAGATGTTTTCTCCATGCCTTCTTCTCTTCCTCCTAACATGAGACACACTCAAGTTTCTCCCTGGCCCTAAACTTGCACAAGTTCTTCTAATGGATTTCCTTGGAGAATTATGGTGCATTCTCATGCTTCTTGATTTTCTATCATTCCCATTGTTGTTCCAGAGTCTGTACTTAAGGCTAAAAAGTACAGGGTCTAGGCATCCAAAAGTGAGTAAAAGATAAAAAGGGGAAAAAAATCAACCCTCAGGAAAAGGGACGCTAAGGTTGATTTCTAAGTTGTCTCTGTCTTGCTTCCAAATGTTCCTGGATGTTGATATCCCATTCAATTGTGGCCCATGAACGTTCGAGTTCGACCCAGATGATGGCGGTTTTAAGTATGGTGTCAAATAGGTTCAAAGGGATGCTGGTTTGATCCGATAGGTCGGGTTCAATGTTGGGATGTTTTGCAAAGGGCACAGTCATGGAGGAACAGAAAATGAAAAGAAAGTTCGAGGTTTAAAATGCCACTTCAATTTTTTCTTTAACCGTATAAAAGAGAACTTTCGAAATATGATGTTAAAGATAGAACACAAACCAAAGGCCTTCTCCCATAACTGAGTTGACTTTTTAAAGAATCATGTATGAAATGTGAGAAAACATTAAGCAGTCGACAATGCGAGGCTCCTATCAAGGGATAATCTCGCCCTGTAAACAGAAGAATAAAAAGGCAAGAAGTAATCTGATGAAGCATAAAATATACAGATCTAAAAAGTTCACAGGTCTTGTACCTGCTGATAGCCGATATAGAGGAAAAAATACAAGCGATTAGACGACTAAAACTTGGTCACCATAGTAGAAGTTGCACTAAATTGTAGCTAAGCATTCATCAGAAATATATATGTGAAATGAAACTTAATATAAGATAACAGAGAAAACAAAATTCATAACTCAGTCTTCACGGAATCAAGAATCTTCGGATTGCTTTGTATTAATTTTCAAAAGGGAGAAAGTATCTCTTACAATCAGCCAAGAAAGCTCCATCCCTTTATTCTCACTTAAAAATGCATATTTATACAAACTTCTAAACGCTAGCATCTCAATCGTTCCAGGAGTTTTCGGTTACAAAATGGGAAATTTATGTGTTTCACTTCTTTGTCTTTGTCCTCCTTCCTGCGGGTAGAGCACCTTCCTTTCCTTACTCTTTGGATTCTAAAAATAGAACAAGCAAACATCTGTCATTATTTGACACCAGAAGCCTGCCCTTTCACCTGCTCGGTGCAAGTGATGCACCTCTCCACCAACTGGGCTACCAACCTGGAAGCAGGGATGATTTTAAGGATGGAAATTTATTTTAAAATGTAGAAACCTTGGCGAATATTACTAATCTTTCATATGCCAACTATAAATGTTTGGCGATATTTTTGCAAAAATATTCAAATTTCTAAGGATTTTATATAGTTTTTATAAATTTTTGGCGATTTTTAAGGTAAAATAATTTTATTCTATAGAATTTGGGCGAATCATTTTTAAAATAGCTAATCTTGTTTTTGGAAAAACTATGGAAAATTAGCCCATGAACGAAATTTAGCCCCTAAAATCATCCATGCCTGGAAGGCTCTGCTTGGTCGCTCGCTTCAAGAGTGTAACAATTATTTGCCAGCTGTGGTAAACTCTTTCCCACTTGTCGGTCCTCTGCGATGATGGAGCATAATTTTAAACGTGGTTGTACTAGCCATTTGTCCATTTGGATCATATCAACCTGGCTGATCTAGGATATCTCCACTTGTTGCTCCTCCATGTTTTCTTTGATGTCCAACATATGTTTAGCTATATTGATTTTGCCCAGTGTCCCAGCACTGCTCTCCTTATCAAGATCTAGCAAATATTTGCTTATTAAAGAGAACATTTCCTCACAAAAATCCTTTACTTCTTTAGCTCTCCCCCTGCTTTCCGATATGTTCTGCTTCCAGACCTTCAACAGGATATTACCTTTGGTTTGTTCCGCGATGGATAATTTTGAGGTGTTGACCGTCTCTATCTTCGTTGTAGCTATAACAGCATCTTGGAAAGTGACCCGTGTTTCCCCGGCTTCTCTTTCTCTTGAAGAAATGTTCTCTAATATTTGCTCTATCGTCTGGAAATGGTTCTGAATGGTTCTCACCTTTGCCAACAAGTTTTGTTGAGACGTAAGTACCTTATGTCGGATTTCGGCAGCCTGCGATCTGAACATTTTTATGTCTACAACATGTTTCTCGACCACCTCCAATTTCGACTGCAACTCTATAATCTGTTGCCCCTGCTGGCTTACCTATGTTTGGCTAGTTTGTGCCGACTGGCAACCTGCTCGAGGTCGGACCTGAGCTTCTTGATTTCACACAGGTCGGCTATTCGGGCTTCCTCAAGGCTCCTTCTCACCTCGTCCCTGACATTCGCTTCGGCAGTAGCTACCTTAGCTTCTAATTTACTGATCAGGAAGTTCTTTCGTTTCAACTGGGTCGTCAAAGTCCCAACTGAGTATTGATTGGCTATAGCATAAGCCCTTAGCATCTCGGCTATCTCCTCTGCAAATTTGTCCTCTTTCGCGGCCTTCCCATCTGTCATGATTTTAAACTTTTTAGCTACTATGCCCTCTTTTTGATAAAATCCTTGCCTTACCACGGCCTTTCTTTTCTTGTCAAAGAAAAATTCATTGGGAGGCAGATCCTCTACAGAAATAGGCGTCAGTTCTTCATTGAAAATCCATCCCTCGTCAAGATTCCCCTTTGTGAACTGCAAGGGTGTGACAATAGCAATTGGACTGCCAATTTGCTTGGATGTTTGTTTCGGGGTGACTTTTGTAACCGGCTCGTTTCGTGCAAGTGAAAGTGAGTCACTCGATCCCTGCGAAGGTATCTTTGCTTGGCCTTGGGCCTGCTTTCCTGGCGCACCCTTTTCGGGGTTTCCTTCCTGCTTCTGGGGGACTTCGGCTCCTAGCTCTGAGGTTCCAGCCTCCCTAGTTTTCCCTTGGTCCTTCTCCCCGCTGGGACTCGAGTCCTTTGGACCTTTGGCTCCTTTATTCTTTGTAACTAGAAGCTCTAGGGATTCACCCTATAAAATATGAGGGAGACAACTCTATCGATGTTCCCGAAATTTCAAAAATTCGGCCATGTCTCCAGGTGGAAAGGCTTGAATCTGACTTAGGACTTCCGCGAAGGACCTCGCGCCCCGAAATATTTCGTCATGGGGGGAATCCTCGTGTTCATACCTCTTCAGGCCGCAACTTTCCAGGTGATTGCTCACAACCTTACTAGGGTCATGCTTCTTAAATTCAATATCTACCAGCTTCATTTCTTCCAGAGCCACAGCCTCGGCTTTGGCGTGGCCAAAATATAACAAGGAATATGCACCGATACGAATAGGGAAGGGTGGCCATACATTTTTTTATACTCCTTTGAGCTTCTTGCTTATCCCGCCGAGCACAGACTGTCTGGCAATCTCACGGCACAATAGCTTATCTGGCAGGAATAACGGGAGGGCATATGGAGGGACAGAGGTGCCGAAAACCCTGATATATGAAAATTTCGCCTCTAGATACCAATCTGCCACGTTGCTTAGGCTGGTCGCAACACTATCTGATATTCTGAGAGGTGGCTGGCCAAAAATGGTGACATGCGGTGGCACCATTACCCAGTTGAAGATCTCGTACATGAATTCTTTGGCCTTATCCTCCCAAAGCTTCAAGTGGTAGACATGGATGGGCTCTGTACTAGATGGAGTCCAACTCCATCTCATTAGAGGGAAAGGCATCATGAAACAAATGGCATCCATGATGTAGGTGGACATGAAAAGCGAAGTTGCTTTCCCACTCGCCTTCTGCGCTCGATATTCGGTAATTTGACTGGTTAAACTGTCCGACAATAGTTGGCCCAGTCAAAAGAAAGACCTTCAGCGACTGTATGAATCAGAGGCACCCACAGGAGAAAAAAAATGTGTGGTGTCCTCCCTCCCATACAACCTACAGGCCATCATTGCTATATACCTGAATGGTGGCTCTAAGGAGGAGACTGAATAAATTCCATTATAATCCGCATTGAATTCTGCGGGGTGTGAAACCCAATCCCTGATCAGATCGGACAAGTTTATGCCATATTGTTCGCATTCCTTCTCCTTGAAACCTTCCATAAATTCGGCATTGTGCGCGAAGTTTGGTGTTGGTGATAGTTGATACATTGCCTGCAAATGTTCTGGTCGAAAAGTTCCAACCGTCACCTTCTGCTCGTTGATGATAGTTCTGGTCAGGATATCCACATGGTCTAGCGCCCATCTAATCATATCATAATAGGGGAGGAACCGTGGTCTTGCCGCTATTTTGTGCATTTCTGCCTGATTGACGATTTTGTATCTAGTGGCCAAATCATCCTTCTCATTATCGTTGGAATCCTCTGAACAATTCATCGATTCAGAATGAAGAATGTCGAAGATGTATGTCCATGTTTTGACAGTATTAATACTTCGGGGTGAAGTGTCAGAAACAGCGTCGGAGCCCTGACCTGAACTTTTAGCAGCCGCCTTAAATGCCTTTCGTGGAGCCATGAAAGACAATTTTGTACGCAGATCACCTGTATTAAGAATTGTAAATACAAACAGAAGTTATCCTGATGAAAAAAGCTCTATGTGCAAAATAGAAATAAAATTGAAATAATGAAACAAACCCCTTATCTTAGTCATTTAAAACCCTGGTGTCCTTGCGAACCAAACGATCAAATCGCTTAAAAAAAGATTTAGAAGTAAAAGAGAGATCCTACTATCTGTCACCTCGTTGTAGTCCAAATAAATGTCATAATTGTTTGACGAGCCATAGCACGAATCAGCGCAAAAAACATTTAAAATTACTCCGCGAACGGTGCGTATTAAAGTTTTTATTGATGCATCGATTAATCCTACTTAGCCCCTTTTAATTAAGTTTGTTTTAGTCTTTAATTTCCCCTTTTCGACGTTCACCGTATCGAGAGAAATCACTCCTACCCTTTGAGCCCCCAAAACCTGAAATCGCGATGATGCGATTTAGTTTAAAATACATGATCTGACTTAAGCTCTTAAATAACCCATGCTTAATTAATAAAAATCGCAACTTCACGACTCGGGGCTACAAAGGTATAGTTTTTTGGGAGAGCGATCGTCGAGTCGTGAAACCCCGACAGTGCTTAACTAGGGTTTAAAGTGACTTACCCCTGACACCAACCTGGGTGAACTTTTTAAAATCGTTTCGCGACTTCGCATATCGAAGTTTGAAAACCTTGCGACTTGTAACTCCCGAAGCGCAATAGCACAAGGTAATAAAAGTGATAGACTTGCTTAACAGTTAAGCGACGATGACTTAGGAATATAATGGCCATCTCCACTTTGCATGTCAGGGTAAACTTTTGATTTCAAGAATTACATTTCAACACTTGTAAAAGGCGGCTCCAACACCCATGATCATCCCTTCTACTTTGGGATCTGGATGTTGTCACTTGTATAGCACTAGTTTCTTACTTGGTGCGAGAGTCTTTGTTAACTTTCCTATGTAACATATTCAGACTCTAACATATCTCTTCCTGAGATTTCGTAATCCCTTCATTATCTTCCCTATAGATCTACACTTCTCTATGCAATAATCTTGTAGTTAAAGTCCCATGCATGCCTCTCCTTCCATTAGACTTGTCTCGTAATTTTCCATGCTGACATGCAGACCTCAAACCTCCTCCTCATGGTTGTAATATCCCTAGGCATATTCCATAACTCCAATCCTCATATAAGAACCAAACTTGTTTTATGTACCTCTAATTCTGCAAGAAATGTGCATGTAATAATTATTGTTAGCACATGCATACTATAAAACATTTCATTAATTAGAATACAATTCATTCTTCATATCAATTTAAAAAGAACACAATACCCTAAGTCAAAATATGATTCCCTAGATAGATTCCTCTATGAAACATATCTCCAACAGTTGTACTCATGTCTCATTCTAAGTTCTGAGAAAAAAGTTACAACATTCACAAATTGCAATTTTCCACTCATTGCTCTCTTTTGACTACTACAGAAATTACTTTATTACTTTCTGAGAAAATTTTAGTGTCGAATTCAAAATTTTGGGTGGATATATTTTTTCTCCTCCTCAAGATTCTCCATTGACTATTCGTTTTTCCAAATCCGAGCTTCGAGTTTAATGTTATAGTATGAGGAAGTTTAGACTATTTCTTATTTGATCCATATATTCTACATGTGTCTTCTTTCTTTTCTTGCACATTTTTGCATATCCATATTCCAAATATGACTCCATGGATGTCTTCTATGCTTCATAATATTTCCATAGACTATTCATATGCCCCAAATGGACTTTTGAGCAATGAGTATTCCCTCTAGGAGTAAATTGGTGCCAAAATTATACCCTTAATTGTTCTAGTTGTAAATTTCTCATACGATCTCTATTTTGCATTTGAGATAGCTCATTGGAAATATTTCTTCGAGTTCTTTTATTTAAGCTACAAAAAATATGTGGTGCATATGTCACTTACAGTTTCAAAAAGTTGAACTCCTAAAAATGTTGTTTAGGGCCTAAAAATGCCCCTGCAAGTTGAAGACCTTCAAAATACAAAAAAAAAATTCGTAGAAAAATGATTGTATTACTATTATAAAATTCTTTTAATCTGCACCAACGATCTCAAAATCGAGATAAATCTCAACCATTGATCCACTAAACCTTCCCCAAACCCATGGATCAATATCCACCATTGATTGTCGACTCAAAGCAATCCATATCGTGCAATCTCCAACATTCGAACTCCATCGGCGATCAACAATTTCGTTTGGAAATCCATGACTTGGTCACAGATTTCGTCGAGCCCCAATCATCGGCCATCGGCCATTTCTCTTAGAAAACCAAATGTTTCCCATAAATCTCGTCGAACCCGGATCATTGGCGATCGAAAATCAACGAATTTCCTTAGCAACCTACTTGTTCACAAATTTTGTCGAACCTCGATCATTGATGATCGACCATTGTTCATGTCTTGGCTAACGTGGCAACTATGTTGGCATGGCATGACACATAGATGTTGATGTGGAATGACATGTGCATCTGACATGGAACTCTAGATGATGTGGCATGACATTTGTACATTGACATGGCATGACATGTGGATGTTGACATGGCAAGACACATCCTCATCGTATTTCATTTATCATCTATCGACGACTTCTCTAGGATGAATTGAAAACCTCACTAAATTTGTTGACCCCCCGATCATCGACCATCAGTGATAGGTGATTTTCTTTGGACACATGAAATTTTTGTCAAATTATATCAACCCTCGATCATCATCCATCGACAATCGACGATCTCCTTTGGACACACATAAATGCGTCGATTTGATCATCGTCCATCGACAATTTTTGTTAGCGAACTCCAACACTTATAATTTTTTATCGATTCCAAGATGAATTTGGGTCGTTGATCTCCCATTTAAAAATTACCTTGACCATTTATTTTTCAAACTTTCCCAACTCTACTGATGAATCTCGAGCATTGAATTGATTCATTTTCCCAACCACCGAAAATGAATCTTGACCTTCGCTTTTTTAGACATGCCAAACTCCAAAAATTTTACAAGTTTTTAATTCAATCAAGGATGAATCTAGGTCGTTGATATCAAAATTAACCACGATCTTGGTTGTCGATTCACCAAACTTCGCCCAACTCTACAGTGGTCATTAAAACATGAAAATTGACCTTCCAAGTCGAATTTTAACTCTGCAACTCTGCAAATTGATGCCATTGATCACCATTGAGAGGATTCTAAGAAAATTTCAAACTAAATGGTTTATAAATTTGGGGATTTCACTCTGGAATTCATCCTTTTTCCCAAATCCATCACAGAACAAGTCCATAACAATGAATTTTTACCAAATTTGCATTGGTTCTTGGCCCATACGGGTCCAGTGTTGAACTAGAAGCTCGAATACCAATCTATAACATTCCCCAGCCCAGCTGAGGTCCATTACTCATAAAATTAAATTTTTCTACTAACTAATTTCTTGTTGCTTATCAGCTATGAATTACACACCGATTTAACTATTGTTTGATACCATTAATTAAATGCATCCACAACATCCTTAAAATGATATGAATTCAATTTAAATAACTCAACACAACAACATATAAATCGTTCTCAAATACAGAGTTAATACACAATAATTAAACTCATAATGCAACACAAAAACAACATAAACACTTGTCATTTAAAAACGGTTGTGCAACCAGCTAGTTGGGATGGACATTCCACCCAACCATAGATTTTTTGTTCCAAATATAAACAGCAAGTCACACCTGAGTTGGGATAGAAATCCATAAAATAGGGTGGTATCTCACTATCCATTCACAACTCAAAAAATCCCACAACCCACTGGCATTCTCCTACAACTATCCTGATTTTCTACCAACTCTCTTCCTCTCGACCTGCTCAACCCAAAGAATGTACCCCTTCACTACTCTCATACCATCGAGTATCTCATTCAATTATCAGGGTCTCTCTAGCACATGTAACCAAGAACATTACTATTGGGAAACTCAAGGGAGCTTACTGCTAGGAAAACAACAACAATCACTTGTTGTTATAATGCAATTCACACAAAAGTTCACTCTTAATGTCGAACAACTTGAATCTTCAGTATTTTTCTCCAAATACGCTCCAAAATTCACCCTCGATTTTTGCTCCAACTCCAAAACTCTTCTTCTTTGTTCTCTACTTTTTGTTCATGCAAAAACATTGATTATCCAAAAATTGTTGTAACTGCCCATACAAATTTCCTCTCTTTGGCTTACTTGCATGACTTACATTCTTCCCCAAAATGATTGTACTCATCCTCCATGCTCCCAATAACTATGGGATGTGACTTCTCACACCCACCCTCTTACATGCATTCAATGATTGGGTTCTTCGATACTCAAGGGAAAATTAGAAATTTAATACATAATGATAATAAAATTCAAGAATGTGGGTTAAATTACTAGACATGGGTAACCCCCCACCCCTCCTCTTAGACACTCCTAGACATTCCTCTCTCTTGTGGATTAAGCATCCCTCATATCTGACCATGTCCCCCAACAGCTGGTATCACATATTATTATTAAAATTCATAAATACAATTTTCATATACATCGCTTGGCCATAGCCATACATTATATCTACATTAAGCATTAATTAAACTGGGGATTAAAGAGAGAATGTTACAAGTGATATCAAAGCAATCTTCTCCTTTTTTCTTCTCAGTGCATGTTCCCAAAAGGGTCTGGGTATGGCGAGTTGGGTCTCAAACTCTTGTCAAGAAATGAGAGACACTTCCACTCTAGACCTAGCAGAGAAGAAGCAGAATTTAATCAAGAACATAAATAACAAAGCAATCACACAGTACATAGAGATTTTACCCTGGAAACCCAAACAGGGAAAACCATCATTCCTTGAGCATTTTGCTCTCTTGTTGTCTTATTCAATTTGAATAAAAGGTTACATGTCTAACCTTGGTCCACACCTAAGACACAATCAAAATCATACACTCTTTCCTGTGCAAGAACAACCCTGTAGCCAATTTGGCTTACATCTGCATGACCATCAACCTACATCTAAAGATTACACTAAATACATTGATTAATTCATTATCCTTTATAGCCTTACAACACGCCTCTTTATAGGATTTACAAAGGAAAAACCTTGAATACTTGGCACCCAAAAAATGGTTAGAGATTCATGCAGATCATTGGCTACAAATCCTGTAAATCTCGAGATTATGTTACAGTCGACTCCAATTTGTATTACCATTCGACTACCAATCAGCCTTCATTCAGTGTTCAATCGGTCGTCAGACGTCTTCCTATCAACCTCCTATTGGTTGACCTCTTCAACCTGTTGCCAATTCCTTTACCATGTCGAACTTTCTCAACCTTCGAATTTGACTTTACCTGGTCGACTCACCTCGACCTCTGACTTGTTGTCAATTCACCTCGACTTTGACCCTCAGTCGATTTACCTCAACTAGACTTTCACTGCAAAGAATATAACAACCCAACACGTCTCAAGCTAGTTTCACTAGGGGACAACTGCTCTCATGAACCCAAGCGGCCTCCCATGGCAGGGGAAAAGAGAGATGACAGAGTAGAAGATCCTATCAAGATGTTTCTCATGACACAGGAATGACATAATGGAAAATTTATCCCAAATCATTTGATGACCAACAATGTTGGATGAGGCACCTTCAATAAGAAGCCATTTCGAAGGTGCGACACCCTTCAAGGTACAAGTTAACTTTGATATCCCTTTGTTTAAAGGATAAATAGATGCATATGCCTTAGAGAAATGGTTAAATATGTTAGACAGTTATTAGTTTGTTCAAAAATAAATTGACATCAAAAAGATCACCTTTGTTCCCCTTAAAGTCGTTCCCTATGTCAAATATTGGTGGGAAAAATACTAGGAGAGACATAATGAAGACAAGTATATAACATTCAAAATAGGACCCACTTGGGAAACCTTTGTTGATGCTCTCAAGGAGGAATTCTACCATATTGGAGTCTATGATGGCTAGTACATGATATGGACGACTATGTTTTAGGAGAGAGACCAGATGGTGCCAGAGTACACCAATATCCTCCATACCTTACGCTCAAAGATGGGTATCAAAGACTCTTAGTGACCCCTGGTTTTGAAGTACCACGGTGACCTACAAAGGTACATCCAAACAAAGATGGATTTCTTAGACATCTCCTCATTGGGAGCCTATTATCGATATTTTGTCAAAATCGAGAAGAAATTGAAATAGCAGAATAAGCAGGAGTTCGAGTCTACAAATCCACTACAATAGAAGTATAGCAAAGGTGGTCCTAACTCACAAAACAAGGGAGAGAGCAAGGATATCCAACCTCAATACAACCAATCCAATCCACAGGCAAATGAGGGTAATGGGAATTCAAAAAGGACATTGGAAAGTGGTGTGAATTCCACAAGAGCCCCTGGCACAACACTTATGAGTGCCTCTCAAAACAATCATTGTTGCTTGAGCTTAAATAAAATAGTCATACGCTAACTTGAACTTTGATTCATAATAGGATAAGGGAAAGTGGATCATCAATGAAAAACCCAATGCTACCATTGCAACCACAAAGATCCAACCAGATGAGTTAGAGGAGCTTAAGGATGGGGAGTGCATCTTCCACTCAGATATGTGGGTGAAGGAAACCCCACTACATTTCATTGTTAACGGTAGGATCCAAAAGAAATTTATATTAGTTGAGGTCATCAAGCAATTGAAGTTGTCGACAATGCCACACCCCCAACCATACACCATTGATTGGTTGAGTCGAGGATGAGACCTTCCCGTCATCCAACAATGTCGTTGGTCTTCTGGCATCAAGCCCTTCATGGATGAGGTAATGTGTGATATTGCCCCACTCAAAGTCTGTGATGTTATTTTAGGATAACTTTATATGTGTAGATGTCATGTTGTTTATGAGTCCCAACCCCAAAGTTCCATTGTCACTTTGGGAGGTCATCTCTACAGGGTACCAGAGGTAGTTCTGACTACTACAATTTCATTGATCTCAAAAAAATAGTGTCAAAAGGTAATCTCTCAATACTGCAAAGTTTGTCCTCCTCATGATTTGGTCAAAAGGTGAACAAAATGTCATTGTGACCACCACATCTTCAACACAGGGTCTCTCTACACAACAAAAGTAGGTGGATAAGGTTGTAGAGGAATATAGAGACATCTTTGCTTCACCTATAAGGGTGCCTCTGCATTGTCTAGTCAAACTTCTCATTGTCTTGATACATGGTGCTCCCTTACCCAATGGTCCAATATACATACTCTCCCTTTTGGATATTGGGGAATAAAGCTTCAAATTCATGATCTCATCTGAACGAGGCACATTCGACCAAACTCCTCACCTTGTGGGAGCCCAATTGTGTTGGTACAGAAGAAGAATGGGACATGGGAACTCTGTATTGATTATAGATCCCTAAAAAAAATCATTATCCAGAATCGATACCTAATCCCCCAGATAGATGATCTTCTTGATCATCTTAAGATGTGAAGTTCTTTAGTAAGATTGATCTAAAGTCGGGATACCACCAGGTTTCAATAGAACCAACTGATGTATGGAAGACAACTTTCAAATTTAAAGAAGAACATTTTGAGTGGTTTGTCATGCATTTTGGTTTAATTAATGCTCCAACAACATTAATGAGGAGGATGATGGATGATATATTGCGGATATTCACAAACTCTTTTGTGGTCATATATTTGGATGACATTCTCATCTTTAGTCAAATTTGGAAAAAGCATTTGCAACACATTTAGCAGGTCTTGAGCATCTTGCAACAACACAATTTATATGTCATTGTGGAAAAAAGTTCATTAAGCATACAGAGAATTCAATACTTAAGATACATCATGGATGAACATGGGGTGCATGTGGACCCAGTCAAGATCCAATTCATTCATGACTAACCAGACTCGATGAATTTTATAGGGCTCTGTATCTTCTTGGGCCTTGCCAACTTTTATTGTAGGTTCATGTTGGGGTTCTCTCATATCACTTGGCCCTTAAGTCAAGTGACCAAGGGTGGAGATAAAGCCAAGTTTTTCTATTTCGAATCACACCAAAAAGCATTCCAAGATCTGAAACACCACCTCTGCTCCACACCAATCCTCACGTTGCCGTACCTTGGAACAACCATTTAAGATTGAGACAAATGCCTCTGACTATGCTTTTGGTGTCTTCCTCACTCAGTATGGACATCTGGTGGCCTATCATAGTGAAATATTATTTGATTATGTTTGCATATATCCCACCTATGACAAGGAGATGTACTCCATTGTGCAGGCATGCTGACAATGGAAGCACTATATTCTGGGAAAGAAAATGATCATCCACACTAATCACAAGCCTTTGCAACTCATGCAGATATAAGGAAAGTTGTAGAATTACCGCCATCAGAAGTGGTCCACATACCTACAACAATTCCACTTGAACATTAAGTAAAATAAGGGAAACCCCAACCGTGTTGCAGGCTTCCTCAGTCTACCCCCAGTTGTGGTGCTAACCATAGTTCTTAACTCCTGTGGGAATGAGACCTCCAGGTGGCCATGATTATACAACAATGACTCTGACTTTGTTGCTACTTATCAAAGTTCGTTGAGTGCAAGAAAACAAGTCCCAAACTTCCACCTCCAGGATACACTCTTGTGTTGTCTGGGCCATCTTTGTGCTCCTTCAAGCGAGCAAGCAAAGCTAATTTGGGAGGCACATTATAGTCATATGGAAGGTCACTTCGGTGTGGAGAAGACAATAGAAGTACTTCATAAGTATTTCTACTAGCCAAATATTCGACAGGACGTCGGTCAGTATATTAAGTCATACATTACCTATGCCATCACTAAATTGTCCATCGAGAAGCAAGGGTTGTACACTCCTCTCCCTACCCCAAATAAGCATTGGAAGTTAGTCTCCATGGATTACATGTTAGGGTTTCCCTCCACCAAACAGGTCATGATTGTGTCTTTGTGGTTGTCAATCGGTTCTCTAAGATAGTCATTTTTGCACCATGTGGAACGAGTATCACAGCTAAGGTCACTACTTAGCTCTTATTTGAACATGTTTGGGTTCATTTTGGGCTACACGGACCATTATTTCAAATAGGGATAACAGATTCCTTAGTGCCTTTTAGTCCTAGCCTTTAGTCTCTGATGGACACCAAATTGACCAAATCAACTGCTTTTCACCCCCAAACAAATGGACAAACAGAAGTGGTCAACAGGATGATTGTGCATATCGTATGCATGTACAACTCCAAGCATCCAAGTACATGGAATGACAGTCTTCCATATGTTCAACATAGCTATAACAGATCCCTCCACGACACTATTGGACACAACCCTTTTTCAGGTGTTCTTGGGGTTCCATCCATTGGTCCCCATTGATGTAACTCTACCCATTCCATCTTCATCGACATAGTCCTCCCATGCTCATACCGAGACAAACATAGAAGCCAAATTCGTTGAACATATCCAACACCTCCAACAACATGTTCATGATATCTTGCAGAAGACCAATGTCAAGTACAAGCAATGCCATGAACAGCATTGGGTTCCACACAAGTTTCATGTTGGTGACAAGGTATGGTTGCATTTACAAAAAAATTAATAAAAAAAAAAAAATGCCTCATGAGCCCCCACAGGAAGCTCAAACCACTCCAATATGGACCTTACACGATCACAAAGGTTGTGGGTGAAAATGATTTCAAACTAAGTATTCTTCATTTCCTTGGTTTGCATCGAGTATGTAATGTGGAATTGTTGCTCTATATTTCTCACATCTGCACAATTGGCCCCTATATAACTCAATCATGACTACCTTGAGCAAGCTACAATGGATCAGATCATGGACACCAAGGTGAAGGGCACCCGCCAGCAGAACATACAACTCTATTGGGATGTCAAAGCATGGCAACTTCTTTAGCAAGGCAAATGGTTCACCAAGATCAAATTTAGAAAAAGTTTCCCCATATAATGTGGGAACTTAACGTAATGTGGACCACTACATCCTAGGGGGGGAGGAATAATTCAGGTGGATATTGGTGGCCACCCACCTCTTCCATTGACTCAACATTATTCTCCATCTTGGCATTTTTTTTATGATTTTTTGTCGCGTTGCACACGAAGTCGGGTTTTATCGTTTGTCTATTAACAATTAAAAAAACAACTCTGGCCGCAGAGAGTGTCTCATTTCTGCTTGTCGCCAACATACTTGCAGTTGCAAATCCCTCTCTAGCTCGAACCCCGCTCAGTCTGGACTCTGTAACTAAAAATCGAAGAAGTCCTTCTACAAAATTTTGCTCATGTTTGGGACTTCAATGGAGGTTGGACATGAATGGACATGCACAGATATATAAAAAAAAACGATATCATATGGTAAATCAATAGACCCAGTGTTTAGTGTTTCCGCTATGATTTGAATATTCCAATCGCATCAATGTTTCAAACCAAAGAACCACCCATTATGAGACAATAATGAACAATCAAAGTAGAAGGCTTCCCATAAGCCTTCAAATCCTAAGCTATCCAAGAGTTGTCACTTGCTCATCATCAACAACACATAT
>SNQJ01S0039166.1:131237-144484 GCA_010110895.2 Picea sitchensis
GTTAGCAGAATTTATGAGCAGTAAAAAATTTAAATTCAGGAACAGAGCTCATTGGCCTCTAGCACGCTTTAAAACTAGAACCGAGCATGAGTGTTGATTCTGCGGCTAACTCAATTGCAAACCGACGAATAATGCAAACCAACTTCAAAAAACCATGGACTTAGCTACATATCACCAGCTTCAAAAAACCCTGGACATAGCTAAATATCACTTTAAGCAGGTAAAAGCCATATCAAATCCAAAGGATACGAGCATTCCTAATCAGGATGTAGGGAATGCAACAAATGCATGTATACTTGGAAGAAAATCAATCTAATTACACAACCACCACAAACTATGTAATTGTGTAAGAAGACAGGAATCAAAAAAAGCATTCAGTCAAAGCAACCCCAATCAGCAACATATCATCATCGAGTTAAATGAAAAGAACAAGGCTAATGGGGAATGAAGTTCACTTAACAATCCCGATCAAAATTTAGAAGTGTGGCCTCAAGTTGGTCAGTATGGGGTTGTTGGGACCTCAACACTAATGAAATACCCAATGTCTTCAATAATGAATTCACATCACTGACAAGGACCACTCCACAAACTACAGGAAAGTGAAACAAAATTTATTACATCACCACTGCAAATTTTCAGTGCTGGTTATAAATCTATTTATCACCACTGCAAATTTCCGGTGCTTGTTATAAATCTGTTTATTTTACAATCCTTTTGTAAAACCATCAGTGAGAAATATATGGCCATGATAACTTACTGGGCATGGCAGATCACAAAGAATCTGGACACCCTATTGGTGAGGGGTACAGATGATCAAAAGACCAGCTTGGCATAAAGTTTTATTTTTCTCCTATTACTTTATGTTTTTCCAAATTTCCACATTTTCAAATTTTGATTGTATTTTGAAATTTTAATCTCCATTACTTAAGTTGAGAGTGACAATGATGCTTAATATTATTATACTTGTGAATATGTATCATCGCCTAACTGGAATTCTGTGATTTTACCTAATGATTTAAGAATTTCTAGAATCACAAATAAACAAAAATTATCCACAGGAAAAGATTGTCACCAGCCCTATCTAGTCATGCATGTTGCCAGCTATGTCATTAAAAAAATTTCCATTTATATGCAATGTTGTTGCCAAAGCCATGAAAAATCTTAGAACCACCACAATTAGCAAGGTTTTCACCCCAATTCCTATGAACTTATAGTGTACATCCTTGGGAAGCTAGTAGAGAGGCCTCCAAGTCATAGTGAAAATTCAGAAAACTTCCAAACCATGGTGAGAACATAGATATCTAAGAAGAATGAAATTACCTTTAAACCTTGAGCATTACTGGCTCAAAATCAAAACCGAACCTTGACAATGAATAATATGTAATACTAAAAGTGATGATGGGATCGGATAGGAACAGGAACCGATATTATTTAGAAGGATTTGGTCATTTCTGACATACTAATAATAAATATCAGACAAAAAACACAAACTTTTTCCTTTCTGCAAAAGAAATATATTCACGGCACTCAATTTATGTTCAAATTAAGGCCAAGTTATGAAGCTGGCTTTTGAATATATTTCTTATGTTGAATCTAAATTGCACCATACAAGAGAATATACTTCACAACAGCTGAGAAAGTTTTACCTGCAAAGTTAATGCAGCTTATCAAAGTCCAAAGAATACCTTTGTTAATTAGAAGAAAACTTGGACTGATTCAATGGATGCCAATCACAACCCAGAAGCGCAAACTAAAATGATTAAATTAACCCAAGAAATAATATACAAATCAGAAAGAATCATCAATGTTATTAATGTTAATAACTACATCGGGATGATGAGGCTCTGAAGGCCCAAATAACAATTCGACGCAGAAGGTAGGACCAAAAATAGATTTTGCTTTCCGCCCTACTTTGTCCAGCTCTCCTCGAGGAAACTGCAAATCATACAAAGAAAAGCGGTGTCTAACTTCAGTTTTTTTTTCTCCACGACAAATGCATAGGATATATAGGAATTTTGCATGGGTACAAGTGCTAGGGAAATTTTTTAACCTAAATTGCTAGCAGGGGCATCGACAGTCCTGTTATATAATCACTTCATCGAAAAGCAATGCATATTTAAATCCAAAACAGGGGAAAAGGGCAAACACCTGTAACTTGCTATTGACTATGAAGGCAGTGTTGAAGCAACAATAGAAAAGCCTGCTACCACTTTTATCATATAGAATTACTCTTACATCCCCTGTGACCTGTCAAAGAACACAAGATAATTACTAGTATAAGTTCCAAAAACATGTATCTGTCAGAGACCCAAATAAGAAGTGAAAGGTGCTTAATTTTACCGAAAGAGGTTTGTCAAAGTTGTAATCAAGACAAGTCTTCTTGTAAATAATAGAACTTTCTGTACACATTTGCACAACGAAATCAGGTTGTTCACTATCCCCCTTTTTCTCATTGCCATCATTGTGCAAGAATGAAAAGTCATAGCGGGGACTCATTTTTCTTTGACTTCCTTTTTGCAATACTCTGCAATGATTACGAGCCAATTCTACTGCTGGTTGATAAAGTTGCCCTGGTTTCTGCCGCATGAAATAAGATAAAATCAATCAGTTGTCAACTGACAGCTAGCCTAGACTCCTAAAAAAGCATCAATGAACAAAACTGGAGCATTTTTGGCATTATATGCACTCAACAATTTCATTGCAACCATCACTAGTAGACTGTCCTGTCCCTGTTCTGTTCTAGGGTTCTTTTTTTCCTCAGGTCTAGTGATGACAATTTGTGCGCCTTCTTTATGACAGCTCTTGTGGCTACAGATAGTACATGTAAAATATCTTATTTTAAAAAATAGTAAGGCATATTAATAAATAGTCACGCCATGCCTCTGGTTCTTGTCTATTAAACACATGGTAGGATGCATTACAATTATTTCAGCTCTTCCCAGTTTGAGTAATGGAAAACTTTGAAATTGAAAATCATTAAGAGTATTGCTGCTGCTGTCAGTCTTGTGTTTGAACAATCTAAACTCCTAGAAGAAGACAAAACATCCTGTTAAAAAAAAATCAAATATCTTAACTTCGTTGGCCAACAGTTAAAGAATTTGAAGTATAAGATTTTTAAAAGTCCCCTATTTGCAGGATAAGTATAAAAGAATGTAAATATAATTCAACATAAATATACAAAATATTGATAAAAACTGAAATTCCAATTGAAGGATAAAAGAAAAAGAATGAGGGAAAAGGAAGAATTGAGGTTAGATATCACTATGATCATAAAAAGCTAAATAGAAACATATTCTGATGATAAAATGTTATTTCCTCCTAATAGAAAATGCTCTGATAGGAAATTAATATCCTGTATTAATGCAGAGCCACCTACAATACAGAAAAACTATTTTTCTTTCAAATTTTCTGGTTAAATTGTTACTATGGCTCACGTGATATCCAGAAAAAATCTTGTAGGAGATAATGCCACCTACAATACAGAAGAGCAATGTTTCGTTCAAATTTTCTGGTTAAATTGTTACTATGGCTCACGGGATATCCAGAGAAAATCTTGTAGGAGTTGATTCCACAGAGAGATGATATATGTTACAATTTGAAACCAATTTCCAATATTGCAGTGGAAATTGCTGACAAAAGAACACTGGGCTTTGGTAGCTTGCTGATAGAATACACCTTTTAAACTCAAGACAGAAATGAACTCGCTTGAATAATGTGGAAGTCACTACAAGACAAACTAGAGAGCAACAATACACTAGAATGCTCATGTATGGGAAAAGAGAGATGTTCCACTGTTGCTAGTATGTTATTATGCCAGAAGAAACAATGAAAAAATCAACTCTTGAAAGAACTGCCTATTTTACAGCATAAAATTGAATGTCCAATATAAATAGTATATATTGGAATGTTGTATACTCGATACCTTGAAAATTTATATACATCTATCGAAGCTTCTCCAGGTAGATAGCCCTTTTTAGATGAAAGTATGAATCAAAATACTAAAAAAGAAAGAAGGCCCACCTCTCTAATTTCTTGGATGACAAACTTCACAGGACTAGAATAGAGAGTATCATACAAGCGTATCCTTTGCAGTTCTCGGCATTTTGCTGGAGGTAGATGGACCTTGGGAGGAGTTGTGCTCTCACTGTTAAAAACAAGTGTCTTACTCCAGTACCCAACATAGCGCCGCTGGCTTGCAATAGTTACCTAACACAAAATCAAGTATTAGTTTAAGTCATAAAAGCTCATAATGGAAAGTCTGTCAAGATCCTTTCAGCAATGGTGCATACCCCTTGATTGACATGGCTTCGACGGTCTGCATACAACTGCAAAGCCTCATCAACTGGGGTACCAGTGTATACAAGATATGCACATACCATCAACCCTGTTCGGCCCTTACCTGCCTGTTAGAATATCAAAAAATGGGATCACACATCAGACATCAAAATTTCAATGCAGAATGGTGGATATAACTTACCAAACACAAGACACAAAGACCCATAATAAATGAAATGCAGTACCAACCAGCACTATTCATCACTGGAATCCTTAGGTTTCAACACTGATATGGGTATATGAAAGAAATCAAACTGCACTCACCGAACATGATGAGCAATATAAGCATTAGTTATGGTTCATAAATTGAGATTTGGTAAATTTCATCGCATTTTTTAAACCATATTTCAGGTATAGTATATAGTAGACTCAAACAATATATACCACAAATTTACAGATGGGTAAGACCAATGGTGTCTCAAGAAAGGCTCAAAAGAATCCTCCTTAACATGCAAATATCTTGTCACTGTGCATCTTCAACATCAAAGTTCAAACAAAATAAAGCTTGGATAATTATCAACACTTCTCATAGAATAATGACTACAATCCTCAACGTGTAAAGAATGGCTCCACTCTGGATTTGGAATTATGAAATGTAAAAATGATTACTTGGTATATCAATGAAGTCTTACACAGTGGCCCCTTCTTCTGAAGAAACCACACATTCTGAGATCCACACATGATCTGCACAAATATCATCACATGAACTGCACATGATATATCATCTATTTTAAAACATTGGACTTAACAAGCTAGAGAGTGAGAAATGGGAAGAATTTGGTAACACTCGCATTATTGACTTTCTGTCCCACATAAACAGAGAATTGATCAATCTGAAGGACAAAAATGTGCAGTCCAAATAAATTTTCCCACCATCATGGATATCCTTCTCACTTTTCAAAGTTCCCCATTGCTTTAAATTCATCTACATCTGAATTCATTCCAAGACAAGACTGAAGACATTTGTTCCAATCATCCATAACCTCTAATTCAAATGCCAAAAATGTTGCAGATGGGATACAAGTCGGCACTCATCCTCTCTTTCAGGAAAATCAGCTAGTTGAACAATAGATAAATGAGTTTCCATCAATCAAGTTCAACTACTTATAATAGTCAATCAAAACCATAGTCAGACTAGTTCACTGCCTAGTCTCAAAACTGTCTAAGTCTTTTTCAGATATGCATATCAATTATAATGCTCCATTGAAGTCTTCATAAAAGAAATCTGCAAGCTGTAAATCCACACTGTTACCGCAATCCTTTTCCTCCTCTAATAAAAATAAAAATTGGAATGATGTAAAGGGTGGTATGTACTCAGTACTGTGCTTTTAACTTTTCTAGCTGGAAATCTGCACTATTCACAGCTGTCATCATTAAGCTGCCTGCTCCATTGAAGTTGAATGGAAGACCTCTCATTCCTTAAGTCTTGCATTGAGCTTTGAACTCTAGCTTTCAACCCCATAGTCGTCCTCTTTCTCCACCTGACATAAAGGAGATTTTTCATGATTGACCTCTGTTTTTTCATGACTGAACTCTGCCTTACGTTGAAATTCTGCATTACTGTCACACCAATTCGTGATTTTCCTCTTACCCTGATATTGCAAAACCTTTCTACCTGTTTGCTTCTCTTAGCGAGAAGTTTTAAAATCACAAAGAATCACAATAAAAGACAGCTGAAAACTTGAAAAATCTATTTGACATTCATTGAGAGGATATAACATATATGGATTCCTTTTGTCATCCAATTCTAGCAAAGTTGCACTTTCTTGCATCTCTTTTATGAAGCTTGATCTGCAGTTTCCAAATGAAATTGTAAGTTTCCTTCATGCATCTCAGAGGAGCTTATCTGTAACAATTAAACAGTAGCTTGTTAAAACAGTTCATAAAACTTTCCCGAGACATAATCAAACCGAAGGCTTCTTCTAGTTCAGCTTAAGGTCCTCCAAAATGTTCTAGGACAAATATTGTTGGCAACATCTGCTTCCAGATCTGATAAATATTAAAAAGACTGTTGAAATTATGTCTTCCAAGCCTAAAACTTGATAATAGGCTGCTCTCAGGCTTGTTCAATGAAAGTTATGGTGAAAAATATTTTTTCACGGTGCAAATAGTAATCAATGCTCAACCATTATTCAACAAGGATAGACCCACTGCCCAAATTTTCAAGCAATGATCCATGCAAAACTGCACAAAGTGGACTATCAATCCCTCTCAAGAAACACCCTTTTGATCTTTGCAGAAAAAATACCAATAACACTGGAATTACACAAGAGGTGCAATCTCTAAAGAACAGTCAACTTAAAAAATTATGTCTGTTGATTGACAGATTGCTACACTCTGAAAGTCAAGCCATAACAGATGGTTAAGCTCCTCTAGGATGCTCAAGCAAAGAAATATAAACAACCAATACAATAAAGTGTCAATGAAACTGAACTTAGTTTTCCCATCAGCAGATCTTCTTTTAATCACACGACAACCAGCTCTGAACTTTGAAGTCGTTTCTTAGCTTTTAACTTCAAGAGGAAATTGATCACCTGATTCCCTTTCAAAGATAGGTGTTCCCTTTTGAACAACAAATCTGCCACCATATGAGCACTAGATGCATAGCTGCCACAAAATTTGAAGGAAACGCCTGAAAAACAAATCAAAGTTCCAATAATTTTGTTCTAATGCTCTCTCTGATAATCCTGCACCAACCTGTAACAATCCAATTTCAATCCTTCATTATTCCGCTCAATTCCTGAAACTCGCTGTTCAATGCCTCTTCAATATCTTGACTTGTAAATAGTGTTCCAAGCGAAGGTCAAGAAATTCTGCAAAGCTGCTAAATTGGTAGTCCGACCAAAGAATGAAACGCTACAAAAATTTTCTTGGAACCTAGAAACCTCCAAAACAAAGTTGCAGGCAGTTCAAGTATATGAGAAAAAGCAACTCCAACATTCACTATGGTCAAATAGAGTCAGAGACATCACCTTCCAAATAAATTTTAGAAGGTATTTTACAGGAATAAGACAATTCAGCTTTCAAAACCTTTATTGTATGCCTTTTCTTTCATTTATTGATGCTTTGAAATTAAACAAGAATTGCTGCACTTTAGTAGAATAAAAATAGATATGGATCATAAACCCATGGATATATATGTGGGAAAGTTATAGTATACTTGGCTTGTTGAAATGTGCTACAAATGAAGCACTAAGAGCACAAGCATCCACACACACTCAAGTTACAACCAAACAGCCATCGAAATAGTGCTAAGAACATGTAGAATAAGTCAGCAAATGATAGCAATTTCACCAATTTAGCACATCAATATCCCCCAGAAAAGTTTTGAAGCCATTAAACACTCTTACTACAGGCTGATTAAAACCGTTACCTTTAACTTTCGATTTCTAAAACTGACCATTTGTTTGTAAAAATCAAAAAAACCAATTCCCCTTGTCACATATTGATTGAAGCAAGGATAACTTGCCAGATGCCCAAAACAGTTCATTATGTATTTCAACATAAATTAAAACATTGCTTGTTGCAAACAATACATTTCAAAAATCTTATGACTAGTCGATTAAATTTTAAAATTTATAAGAGTTAAACACARCTCTAGACAGMCAATTAAGAAATGTAAGAATGATTAGCAAACATGGCATAGGATAAACTAGTCRGTTAAGAAAAGAAAACCTAAAATGACAAYAAGCAATAGTATAAAATTTCCTCAAGTTTTTGAGCTCAAGAGGCAAACGGTACCTAAATTTTCTCTAATGATATTTTTCCATGAGCTATTTGAGTTGAATTTCAATGTAACCTAATCACTCACCATACAGTGAACCACTGCAACATTCCGAGCATCACTTGAAAGCCATGCATGTACACTCTCACAAAATATTTTGATCAATGAAAGGGGGGGAACATGGTTGTCATCAAAAGGGATTACTTCCACTCGACCATCAAAGTATTCAGGATCATAAGTTTCTTCTGCACAAAGATTGTAAACCTGCAAAATTGCCATCATAGTCAGAAAGCATAAACAAGTTACAAAACAATTAAAACAGTAAACACACCTATCAATACAGATAAATGAGAATGTATTCATTCCCCTAATGATCAAACTAAAATATTACATGCATGCATATCAATCTCATAACTAGTAGGTTCTGCAACACAGTTGCATCTGCCTAAAATCAGACACAAGCTACTTCACAGAAAATAAATGCTCCAGAAAGGAGGGCTCAGTGAGTCTCATTCTGAGCATTACTGTTTTTCTAATATTGAATACACTTTCCTAGTTTTATGTTGCTTATGTTCTGGCTACAAAACTGTTCATTTCACGATACAGTTTGCATATGAGGGAACAAAAATGTTTAGAGTTCGCACAATTCAAGACTCGAATGGCACAGCAGAAATGAGTCGATAAAGAGTTAATTTACCAATATGGATTTCACTACTTTCTAAACAATCAATGTGTAGATAAGAGTTATTGGTTCCAAAACATCTAATGACATTAAAAAACAAATGTGTACCAAGTATCCATAATAACTACGCATCTGTGAATCTTCAGCACCTCCAGCTAAGCACAATCAATGACTCTACAATGAGTCCAGTGAATTGTAAGGGACCATGAAAAATTGACTCCACCTGGTCTTCCCAAACTTGGACTTTCCCCTTCCTATTTCTCTAGACATAGTCCTTATCAGTATTCCATATATGTAACTAATGGTTTATTTGCATATATCCATCTTTAACCCCAGATCTATTAAACACAACTATTACACTGAGAGGAATAAAAAAGGCACATGTGCAAACCAGGGTTAGTTAATATATTAGTTAATATGGATATATGATAGTTTTAAAAAAAAAACTTGGGTCCCTTCTTCTTTTTCCTTCTTTTTGACATTTAGATGGGGATGGCAATTTTTTTTCCATTTTCTTTATTAATGTTACCCACATATGAAAACAAATATCTCTATCACCCTGGACAGTAAGAGCATCTCGCAGTAAGAATATCTCGCTTCTTTCAGTGCAATGATCCCTAACTGGCTGCTTCTATTGTAAGATCTAATTTGTACTTCATTACCCTTTCAAAAAATAAGTAAGAAATATTTAAGACCAGTCCAGACTAACAAGTTTAAATTCCTTATTATGTCTGCCTCCTGCAAATTTTGCTTCCTTACGTACCCGAAGGTAAGCTGCCAATCTAACCCGCTAGACATAATTTAACAAAACTAACTTGATATAGGTGTAGTAGAGTAGCCTTTAAAACATCATCAACCAGTTTGTAGTATGTACACTTCACAAGACAAGGCCACAAGTTATTCCATCTCTTATTTTCCCCTGCAACGTGGCTAAGTTTCAGATGGCACTTCCCAATATTAACTAGTAACTAGAGGGAAAAAAGCTATATTACCGGATTCGGATCCGCCCAGGAACCGGTTCATAAACGTTTCCTTGACTGTAAAACGTATCCCCAAATCATCTGCGGATCCTGCAATTTTGGGATCCTGCAATTTTGGGTATTTTTAAATACCAAAAAGAAGGTTACCCTGCCATTTCGTATTCTCCGAATCCCGGTCCATGTGCCCACGGGAGGAAAAGTTGAGATGGCCATGGGCCGCTTGTACCCACCATCGCGGGGCACCCACCTTGGCTGGGGTAGTCTGAGCACCAGCAGATCGTTTCGAAGGGGGAAGCTGACAGACGCTTATTCCGGAAATGACGTAAACGGACTTTGCTTCTTATTTCGTGCTGTTGTGGAGTCCGCCTAGTACCCTCCTATCTCATACTGTTCTGACCTGTGTCGAAGCCCCGTCCTCCCTGTCGCTAAGCGGCTAGTGTTTATATTTTTTAAATTTTAATATTTAGCTTTATAATTTAATTTATAAGTATATGTTATATTTATAATTTAATTTATAATGCATTTCCACATAAATATGAACAGAACTGATATATAANCTTAGACTAACTTATTACTTATTTCTACTTGCTTCTAGAAATGTTAGAAATGTTTATTCGCTAGAAATGTAATAAGATAGAAATAGTAGAATAATTGTAATAAATAGTAGAAATGTTTATTCGCTAAAGAAATGGGAGGAATAACTGTAATGACCCTGTAAAGGACTTGATTACATAAATAAATCAAGCTCCACTATTAAGGTTTCAAAAAAACATAATGGTGAAGTCAACACAGAGTGTTAAATATAAATCAACACAGCTGCAAATACTTGGCGTAGATAGTAAATGAAAGCAAGTTCATTGACAAATTGAACAGAGCAGATAATGTCCATTGACCTCAATCTTAATCAAAAGAAGAAACTTCTAATACTCTACAAGAAATTAATGACAGGCAGTTAGTCCGCTACCTAATGCTTTTGATTGAATTGAAAGAAGCCTATAGAAGCATAAAATAGATTGAGAAGTAAACACTCAAAGCCCTTAGACCTCTAATCAAATCCATATATAAAACCTACAACTTCTAGAAACAATACTATGAAACAACGAAGGCTAAAGACATCTAACCCATTTTTTTCATGGATTTCAATGAACGCTAAAGACATCTAACCTGGACAGAAGAAATTATCAGGTAGCTTCTCAAATGGTGTTCGATCTTTGTAAATATACCCACAATCTCTGCAAATATAGGCTTGTTTGGAAGTGACTCGCATGGTAATTCTAGGAAGACCTGCTGCCCCATCTGTTTGAGGCCACACAGAAGCACCACCATTAGAAAACGTAGACTTAAGGGCATATCTGTCTGTAGTAAATCTTAATCCCTGGCCAGATTGAAATTGGTTCAGTACACAATTGCCTTTATTACTGGTAATGGAAGCTCTGTAAAAATCCCGACGCAGGGAACAAAAGGGGACGTTGAGGATTTCCAAGGCAAACTAAAGGTTGTAGCTGCCCCATACACCGAAATTTGAGTGAATGAAAGAGTGAAACATGAAATATACCAAATGAAAAGGTGAATCCGTTACCAGCAATTCCCATATTTTTGGAAATCTAGGGAATCGAGGTTGCGGTTAGCTGGAAATTTCATGGAGGATGGTACATGAATCCACGGTCTTTCACTATTCGTTCAATCCCGTGCCCGCCATAGCTACTTTCTGCACATGAGGACGCCTCTCTCACCTCCCCACAACTTCCATTATTCCTCCTCGGTCTCCGAATGCAACTGTGGTGGCGATACTGACGCCCACTTCTCCAATCTAGGAGCTCTCGCCATCAAAGATCCGAGTGGGTATCTCCAAACTGAATTCACAGACTGATCCCACAGTTCGAAATTCCATCTTCGGTGAGTTATTCTTCTTCGGGAAGAGCGAGCCTCTTCACCAAACATCGTGCCAAAATTCCAGTGCCAGTAGCGACTGCTAACAAAAACTCCCACATAATCGATCTCTGCTTTTACAGAGGTTAAAATATCAGCTATCCATTGTTTAAGTAGCAAGAAAGTCTTGGTGCCCCTGGCATTATTGAAGACAAATCCTCAATTGTTGATTTAAAGAATGAAGGCCAGCCGAAGAAATAGTGAAAATGGTCTGGAGATCTTTCCTCCTACTCCTACAGAGGAGACCGATGGTCTCAGCAGAGAACACAACACTCGACGACCCAGCATGAAGATAATTGCTTTCCCACCAGTGCACACGAGGCCGAAGAGAAGTCTAGAAGGAGATGAGCACCTGGAGGAGGAGGCACGTGGGCCTCATGCGAGGACCCACGATGCCGATCCCTGTACATATACTAATTCACGTTTTGTTGTTTATTTTTTTTTTTCTATTATTATTTTAATTGTAATAAATTAATTGTTTTAATTTTTTTTATTATTATTTATTTTAATTATAATTATGTAAAGAAAAAAAAAAGGAGGTTTCAAATTTTATTTATTTTTTATTTAAATTTTAAATAAATAAAGTTAAATTAATTAAATTTAATTAAGTTAAATTTAATTAACCAAAAAAAAAAAATTAATTAATTAAATTAAGTTAAAATTAATTGGGCATTTTGACTTTTTTATATATATAAGTAAAACAAAAGAAAATTTATGGAGTCCGTGAGATTTGAACCCCGGACCTCCCCACCGTGCAAAGCTTTGACAATGGTCACCCTACCAACACGCCATGCGTTGTTTCTTTTACAAATAATTTCACATTTAAATACTTTAATTGTCATGCCCAAGACCACATGCCAAGCTATCAAGCGCCAAAGACATAAATGGAGGAGCCCACAAAGGGACGTATGTGCTCAACGTGGTGTCTTAAGAAGAACACTAACGTCGAAAGGTACATAGCGCTGGTGAACGCCGGAACGTGGCTCAGAGTTGTGGATAATTATTCAGATGCCGTGGTTTAATCCTGTTTAATCATTAAACATGGTAATTGTATAACCTTACAACATTTTATTTTATGTGATAGGTAAATGTTAAAAAGTAAACATGTTAACAGATGCCCTGATAAATGCAAGAAAGTCATGAACGATAAATGTGACCCATTGATTTTGGAGGACGACTAAGAATATGCCATCATCTTCAATGCATAGCCATTAGATAAGGGTTTAATCTTAAGTAAGGTTTAAAAGATCATTGATTGTGTCATTGTCGATAGGTGTACGCATATCGGCGTAAATTAATAAATATAAGGTCGAAAGTCATTTTTAATCAAGTTGTAAGCGTAAATTAAAAGGGCTCAGACTAGGACAAGTAGGAAGGAGGCGACATACGTACTAGGAGAGTAAGCATAGGAAGTGGTGAGTGAGGCGCAAGGCTAACGTAGCTATAGGGCAAAGGAACCAATAGTTATTTTCGTAGGGGCGAAGAAACTAATCTTAGATGCTTAAACCTAACCCTAACCTAGCCAATCCCCTAATGGAGTAATGTCTGTTTACAGACAAGTAAAGAAAACTTACGCCTAACCCTGTTTCTAAGTTTA